>JAVQJG010149725.1:0-19878 GCA_036024015.1 Craterocephalus amniculus
GATTTTTACAAAGCCACACAGCTGAAGCAGAGGCCTGCTGAAGCAGCAGGAGCTGCAGCTGTCAGTCACATGGCTTACAATAAAACGGGCACCACGGAGCAGGGGGGGAGGATGGGAAAGCATGGAGGGGGAGCAGGGGGGAGGCTTGTGAATGGTGTCGGATCAGGGTGACATCACCGTTTGTTGAAAGAGGCATGATTAAGGAGAAGCTGTGGAGGCGGTGAGCGCGCCGGAGGAGGAAGTGAGGAGAAGCTCTGGTTCGCTCCGCCAGCGTACGGAGCTGGTGTTTCTGTGTGCAGAGGCAGCTCTGAGGAATGCTGTCTGACAGCAAGTTTGTGTGAGACGGCGGCGAACAGGCACACACGGAAACGGACAGATTCAGACGCTCAGCAAACGGCAAACTCTCCAGAAGATGTTTTTTCTGCCTGTGGGACTGTCTGGCTGCTCGTAGTGGATCGTACTGATGCACGGCCAAATACACCGTTACAGCACGGCGAGGCCACAGACACGTCTGCACATCTATCCCTTTCCATTAAAGAAAAGGCAAAACTCTCAGGAGTATTCAAATAACTGGAGGCTGAAAAAAAGTAAAATAAGACGTTTTTCATTTCATTGAGTTGAAAAAATTATAAAAAACAAAAACACAATACGGTACTGGAGTAATGAGAGCTGGAGGCCAGAATACCTGTGGACAGGTGTAGACAATCCAGAAAAAACCTGATCGCAGTGATGGCCTCAAAGGACTGTCCAATAAATCGTAGCTTATGAGTGCCGTAACACAAATTAATTTCTTTGACTTGTTTGTTTTTTAAAAATGCTTCTTTTGAACCTTAATTAAAAAACAATGTCATTACTTTCATAAAAAAGTATCTTTTTTTTATCTTTGTCAGTAGAAGGGTAGGGATCATTTTGCATTCATATGTAACTGGAGCAGAGTCTGAAACATGGTGATATGCCTCCTCTCAGTTTGTTAGAGTCGGGTGATTTCTGGTTGGAATACGCCACAGACCAAAAGAAATGGTAAAATGATCCCCAGCTTTGTTACTTCAGTAAATTCAACAGGTTTAAAATGGGTTATAAAAGCTCGGTTTAGGTCCTTCTCACACAGCCATATCAACACATCCCACCTTTCTCTCTATAATGTGATGGAAGGTTGGAGTTGTTGCGTATACGTTGGCAGAAATGAATCAGCGGGCTCTAAAAAAACACGGTAAATGTAATTTCATGCAGCTTTCCAGTTGGTTTACATTTCTATACCTTCACCAACATAGCAAAAATAAAAAAATCTACCTGTGATGGATGTAAAACGTCTGAATATCAATGCACGTGTTGTTTTCAAGATACTTAATGATTGATTTTCCGAAGCTAATCATAAAGTAGCACTATGTAATGTTTTTTGTTTTGCAGAATTCCCTGCTGGCGTTTTGTTCAGAATGAGATAATATCCATAGTTGTAGAGGTTTATTTACCTGTATATTTTGTTGATCATTTAAGTTCCATAAAGCAAAGATAAGCTTAACAGCGTGGTTCCCTCGCTTCATTATAGAATTTTGTCTCTTTTAAATTCCTGCCATTTAATCAGTCAAAGTGGCATCTGAGGACGGAAATAATCCACCAGCTGTGGAAATCTTCTGAGAAACTTATGATGGCGCATTCAGAGCCCATATGTCAGGCTCCCACAGTCCCACAATGCATTTGGCAAGCCCACCGAGGTCCTGTAGACTCCCAGAATGCCCCAGCAGGATGGCGGAAAAAAAAGCAAAGTTTTCAAAACAAAGTGTCAGAGTGACAGCAGAGCAGCACAAACTTTCCCATTGTCCTCATGGGTTGCCCACTCCACATCAAAGGGCCCCTTAAAACAGCCCTGGGATAAAAATCATATGGCCCACTGGATGATCTGATTTTGAAATAATTCTCCTTTTGTCCCGAACGCCGGCTTCAAACGGAAAAGGGACAGGCGAGAACGGCCGACCCTCAGAAGATGACACTGGAAACGAGAGAGTGGGCTCGCTAGTGTAAACCCCCCTGATGGACTTTCCATACATCAAAAGAAGTGTCAGAATGAGCCGGGCTCATGATAATCAGATGGTCAATGGGGCAGGGTAATGAGATTTGGAATTAAGTGGAATCAAGGCGAATAAGACCCCCGTACATCAAAGAGAACACGAGGGAGCCGAGCTCGTCTGTCAGAAATGTCGCTGGTCCTGCGATCGGCGCTTTTCTAAACGCTGCCATTGTATGCGTGGACTTCAAACACGCTGCGCCGAGGCTTTATCTGCCTCCAGCACGCAGCTGGGATCTGCCCATGGGAGGGGGGGAGGGGGGTTAATGCGGAGGGAAGAGTTAGAAGGGGCAACCTCTCCCACCAGTTTGAGACCGAGCTGTTTTTCCCAGCAAAGGTCACCAGCTGTTGACCCCACCTCACCCCTTAATTCCCCCCCACCCACCCTCTCTTCCTCCTCCTCCTGGTTCTTCTCTGTGTTTTGCTCACTGTAGCCACTGTCTGTTGCTCTGACCCATGTGTGCGTTTGGTATTTGTATTGTGTGTGTGTGTGTGTGTGTGTGTGTGTGTGTGCATGTGTGCTCATCCTTAACCATTTCGGCCACTGTTTATTCAGGTGGGCCGTTGTGGTGAGACCCCTCCTCCTGGTAGTAAACGTTTGTGTGTGTGTGTGTGTGTGCGTGTGTATGTATGTGTATATGTGTGTTTCATCTGCCGGTTTAAAGCTAGAAAGGAAGTCGAGGTCCGTGACCTGGGCCGGTTGGACACCTGCTCTTTCCATCAAACACACCATCCTGAAATGTTCAGAAGTGTGAAGCCGCTTTCAGACTTGAAGTGCAGAATATTTGCGGTAAAGTTTCAAACATATCGCTTCCTCGACTTTTTACGTCCGGGCTAGGTCCAGATATCGGAAAATGTTCCAGATAAGTGGAATGGGGAAACAGGTTACGGGGTATTAGTGTTGCCACTTGTCCAGAACATTTGTGTGTTCAGGCATTGCCGTTTTTATGACATGGGGGGCCAGTCGGTACATGTCGCTACGGCTCTGAGGTAAAAGAGCAGCATGTCTGCAACATTAAAGCAAGCATGAGAGAGGCTTAAACTTAATAAAATATATCCTAACTTGACATGATTGGTTGAAATATGCGACTGATGTTCGTCCATCCATCCACAGCGCAGGCCAAGAAATGACTTCCTCACCTCAGAGAAGGCAGCGACTGATTGATTTTGCTGGTTATGTTGACTGTTAAGTTCTCTACATCAGTCATTCTTTTTATTTTTCTATTTTCCATTAACTTTTCAGGTTCTTATTTCAGATATTGGTCAATGTTTCGAATTTCTACTTTTTAAAGCCCCCAATATCAGCATCGGCTCCAAAACTTCCGTTTGGGTCAGGCTCTACTCTCATTTGCTGCTTCTCTGGCCGACGATCGTTTCATGAAACCAAAGTGAACTTACTTCTCCACATGGGCACTTACTTTTTTTCTTCTTCAAAACAAAGATGAATCATTTAAATGCAAAGTTATTGTTCTATGCTTCCATGTGAATGAAGCAGCCAAATAACAAAAAACAAAGCGAATACACGTCTCCCTGTGGACGCGGTCTTAATTTAAATCTCATTGGCTCTGAATGGTCAAAGCTTCGGGGACCCTCCTGTGCTCTTTGGGGAACACTGATCTAGATGACCCATGGTTACACGAGAGGTCGGATGGTCTGTGACCGAGACAGGGATAAAATGTGTGTGAACCATACAGGCTCTAAAACGAACTTTCGGACCAACTTGAAGAACCACCCCTATCACGTAGCAAATCAGCACTTCAAAAAAAAAAAAAATCTAAGCAGCAAATAAATGTACATTTTGAACTCTGAGCTGTTATTTTTATTTCCTAATTTATTTTTGGACTCAGTCTTGCAGATGAAAGCGATACTAAATGAAATTCCCATCCCTAGTTAGCACCCAGTCATGTGTCACATGTGTCACCCAGCAGAGGCTTTCATGTGTGCTCGGGTAACACGCACTCTCCATCTCCTCACACACTCTCAGATGTTTTTTCACCTACAGGCCACTGGTGTAGTGAGAGAGATGGATGTCAAGCACAGTTACCCACAATCCTCTCTGTCCCCTCATGGTAATGACTGAGACCGTTTCTCCACTGTATGATTACACTTCTCCCTTTTTTCTTCCCTCCTTCTCTAAATAACCAACCACTGATATTGAGGATGAGGCGGGGTGGGATGCGACCCTCCATACTTCCCTGAAATTAAATAAAATCAGAAATCTTCTGGCTCATCCGGACACATCCTAGCTGAGACAGAATTTTTCCTCCTGAAGCTGAATGGTTGGAAAACATCTCTTAGCCTCTCTGTGCATCAGTAGGCCGCCATTATTCCTTGGTAGCTGCATGTTTTCAGGAATAATTTTGCATCAGTCCATTCTAAGGCTGGGCTGGAATATATAGAGGTTTTCAGGCCGAATTCATTCATGACACATCAAAGTACCTGGAAACTTCCCGGTTGTTTAAAGGTCTCCCACTGGTAGGACTGGGATGATACGCTTTTCCTTTTTTTTTGGGGGGATACAATTAAAATTGCGATTTTCCTGATTCTTCGCTATTGCAGATTTTTGTTAAGAAAAACTAAAATTGTAACAAAAAATCATTTGCTAGTTTGTTTCTTATTTTTCATTTCATTTAGGGAAAAATAAAAAACAGTAGCCAGACCAACTTTCTGTTCCTATGATGCCCAAATAGACAAGTAAAAACGATAAATAAATTAAGATTAAGATTAAGATAAATTTAGATTAAAAATCATAAAAATTATTTTTGCATTTATTTGAGAAAGAGATTTTTTTTAAGAAAAAAAAAATTGCTTTTGAAATTGTGAAATAAAAATTTCCATTAATGATTTTGGAATTCCGTTCTCCCAGTCCTTCCTCCAGGTTGGAAGCTCTTGAAAGGCAAATTGTTGTAGACGGACGCCACCTTGTTCTGTACACTCTGCTCTCTCTGAGGACCCAGGGGATGGTTTTTGAGCGAGGTCATCGGCTGATCGTGTCTCATGTCTTTGTATGTGTTCTCTATTCAGACATCATAATAAGATCCGCAGCATTGACGGCAGACGGACCAGAGAGCTGGTGTCTGCAGAAACCCTGGACCTCAGCAATAATGACATCACAGAGCTACGAGGGCACTGCTTCCCTGCCGGCCTTCAGATCAGAGACCTGTAAGTACGAGAAGGAGCTAATTTCAGCCCGGAGGAGTGGAGCAGATCAAAACAGCCTTCAGGTTTTGTGTTAAATCCTCTATTTGTTTCAGGTACCTGAGTAACAACAAGATCAGCGTGTTGGAACCCGGAGCGTTGGACCGCCTGGGCTCAACTCTGCAGGTTCTGAGACTGAGCCGAAACCGCATCAGTCAGATCCCGGTCCGAGCCTTCCAGCTGCCGAGGCTCATCCAGCTGTGAGTACCGCCGAGTTTTTACGTGTCAGAACAGTTCAGCTTGGAATAAAAGCCGTGGTTGATGTTTGCGTTTAGCCGGAGGATGAACGGGTTTCCTAGCTGTCGCAGAAATGGTTGCATCCAGAGTTTGGATAAGGAGGAGCTCCTCCTGTCTGTGTGTTTAGCATTTGGACGCTCTTAGTGTGAGCTATACCTCTTGGGGAGGATAAGGTCTGACAAGGTAAACACCAGAGGCGCATTATTAGTGATTTATTGCCTCCCTCCACATCCCCAAAGCGTTCTCTTCAGTCCCCGCAGCATGCCCCATTATCTTCATCAAACTTCCCTCCAGCATAACGCCGCCGCTGACCCATTTGTAGCTCAACACTTCCGTTTCAGAGAGCACAAGTACTCATGTAATGGGAGTCCTCCCCCCATTGTGGCTCCGACAGCTTCCACAGGTGCCTTTTGTTGAACAGGTGGCCCGGTGACACTGTATCTACAGCTAGCGGTGATGCACGTTGGACACAAAAGAACCACTATGGATGTTTGTCTTTGCCTGCCTGGGGGCTTTTACAGCCTTCACACAGTCGCGGCAGCTGTGCAGAGTTATTGTTGCATGCAAACATAGAGCAGGTACAACTGTCCCCTCCTTTCCAACGGATACGAGCTTCTCGTAAGCTCAGGTCTGCATGAGTGTGCCTCGTTATCCCGCTGTCACTCAAACACTCCGCAGAGGAATGTGACCGGATTCAGCCGTTCTCATTCGGTTATAACAAGATGAGGAGAAGTTTTGTCTTAAAAATGTTCCTCCATGTGCAGCCCCTGACTGAATTCTGTTTTATTTCCCTGTCCATCCTGCAGAGAGCTGAACAGGAACCGCATCCGTCAGATTGAAGGGCTTACCTTCCAGGGTCTGTCCAGCCTGGAGGTGCTCAAACTCCAAAGGAACGGCATCAGCAAACTGACGGATGGAGCCTTCTGGGACTTGGCCAAAATGAAAGTCCTGTACGTTTAAAAAGCACATCACTGACTTTATGAGTGACCTTTTATCCCGCACGTACTTACTCATATACCAAAAAACATAATTTTCTCATTGCAGAGGGCTTGGAGTAAGAACTGCCCGATAGTTTGAACTCATTCACACCTCTTTGCACAACCTTCTGTACCTGGAAATTGTTCACAATTGTGTTTTAAAATAAAAAGAAGAAGAGAAAAAAACCTTTTATTCCCGGCACAATTAACTACATTTATGCATGTAATTTAACTAATGGTCACAAATTACATTGCAGTTTTAACGCAGTCTGGGGTACGATAATGCCTCTGACATGCTGTTCCCAGAAACTGTTGAACCAACTCTTGTTTCCAAAACGTGTCTCACGCAGCCACCTGGACTACAACAACCTAACGGAGGTGAACAGCGGCTCTCTGTACGGCCTGACTTCCCTTACGCAACTATTTCTTAGCAACAACTCAATAGCCAGCATCAACCCCGACGGATGGAAGTTCTGCCAGAGGCTGAGAGAGCTGTAAGTACCAGCATTTAAATGAGCCAAAAAAGTGCTTTACACTCCCAAAACCGGGGTGATAACTGCTTCAAATTAAAGTTGATGGTTTTAGATTCAGTGTGCCTAAAAGTGTCTGCAGCAGCAGTTTGTGTTAAAGCCTGAGAACCCAACAGTTTCCTTCCACCACCCATGTCATCCGTTTACCTTCCCCAGGGTTAAATGACATATTGCTTTAACACCCAATATGCTGTGCCATTCTCAGGATAAGCCTGTTTATCCCATAATTGGAGCTTGGCTCAACAGCACACAAGCCCTTCGACAAGAGTTTTTGTGCCGGGTTCTAACGCGCAGGGTTTTGGCAAACTGGCGTGTAATCCTCCGTTGTTTGTGCAGCGGTAATTACACTCAAGGATCACCTTCACCTCCTTTGTCTACCAAGTTATTATCCGAGCGTCTCTCCTGTACTGTTGACATGAGTGGTGTAATGCTCCTTTAAAGTGCTCCGCTCATCTGAGGCGTTGCTAACAAGGAGGTGGCCCGGGCTATCTGTGGCGCCTCCTGAGGGATAAAGCGCTAGACTGTGATCATGCGAGTTTGCTTTGGGTATCTTGCCGTGCTTTTTCCTGTGTGCACATCTCATGAATGACAGATTGCTCCCAGCGTTGTTCTGCAGTAGACGCTTACGTGATTTTTTTTTATTATCCAGTCATGATGAGGCAAACGGCTGATAGAAGTGAGTGACTCGTCTTTATGAGGAGCCGGTTATTGCATTCCCAGTGCGCCGGACTGAGCCACTCATCAGGGAGAATCTCTGCACACATGACCGGTCAAGCTAACCTGAGGCCCGGCTGCAGAGGAAGGGCCTCAGAGAGGGCAATAAAAGGCACAATACTGCCTTTGAACACGGTTTGAAAGATAGCATTTATAGGATTTATCATCATCTTAAATCAGGATTTATCAAGAAGTATTATAGAGAAAAACATAAGCAGTGTCACTTTCTCTTGTCCAGTACATGTTTGGACACACTTTCCCATTAAATCTGATGGGAAACAGATGCTGTATGCCTACAGCTGGAAATATTCGTCTTTTTTTGTTTGTTTTCCAAGTTTCTACGAGAAGATCCAGATTAATTTTAGCGTTTTCGGCTCCTGTAAATGAGTGACAGTGAGCTCCTTTGGGCTTCACCACATGCTCCAGTAGGTTTATAGACATGTTCATTTCCAAGCAAAGTTTTTTTTCCCTGTCAGATGATTAGGATATGAGTGTCTGCTAAACTCATTCCCTGTCAGCACAATGGAAAAAGACATCACATAGATTTCGAATCGGCCGTGTAATTGCAGTCTAACGACGTGGCGAGCTGCTTCAGCGTTCTGCCAACCTGTCATCTCCATCCAGACCTCACACACACTTTTCTGCCTTTCCTTTTCGTTCCTTGCTTTCTCTCTACCTCCTTCTTTCCTCTGTCCTCTTCCTTTTTTCTCCGCTTCCTCCAGGAATCTGTCGTACAACAACCTGACCCGTCTGGACGAGGGAAGTCTGGCTGTGCTGGGGGATCTGCACACCCTCCGGCTGGGCCACAACTCCATCAGCCACATCAACGAGGGAGCCTTCAGGGGCCTGAAGGCCGTACGCGTCCTGTAAGTACACCCACCACCGTTACCGGGCCATAACCCCCCCATCAGGCGCAGAGGGACCCCCCCCGGAGCAGTGAAACCTGAGCTGCCTGATGATGGCGATATTTGATATTTAGGCTTCCACTTTTCAAAGCAAGGGTTGTTTACTTTTTAACCTCTTATTTGCATTCATGTGTATTCAATATTCATGCCTTCCACAAGGTGTCTGTTGTCATTGGTTACCACCCCCCACCCCCCAGCACCACTTGCTCCTTCTGTCTGCTTTTGTGTCCAGACAAACTTGGATCGGAGTGTTCTGCGTCTCTCAGCTCCATTCATATCCATCCCCAGTTTTAGAAGCCGCGAATAGAAACCGAGCTCTATTTTCCTTCTCGTCTACCTTTTTGCACAAAAAGCCCAAAAGAAAGAAAAGTAGGGAAGCAAAGAAAGTAAATCTGTGGAAAGCAGAGAGAAAGTCTTGGCTCTGCAGCCAGAACTCGCTAGAAGAGCTCTGTCATCCGCAGTGATGAGCCAAACGTCTCAGGATGGGACGGGAAGCTTGTCTCATTTGGTCCGACGTCTTCCTTCGTCCAAACATTTGATATTCTCCCAGAATACGCTCCAGCTCTTTTCTTGTGTCACTCCTGCTCTGTCTTTGCGGCAGGCCTAATCTAATCAGTGGAGGGGAGGAGAGGCGTAGGCAGGGCCCTGAAAAAGAGCCGGGGGAGCTTTAATTGGGGCTGCGCTGCTGGCCGTGCTGGCATGGGGCTGGAGCCTGCATCAGGGTGTGAAAGCTCCAAACAAGCCAGCCTACCCCTCTAATTTGGCCACGGGGGTCGTGGGCTCGTCAGGGGCTCCCACCCCTTCGCTGTGCCCGGTCTCTCGGCCCCACGGCCCCCACCCATGGCCTTGCTTTAACAAGGCGATGGCCATTCACATCCAGCCAGCCAGAAAGAGCAGGAAATTGGCAGCAACAGTCGAGGCCAACTAAAGACAGCAGCCAGCGGAGGCTGAAAGGAACCAAAGGGGGATAAAAGATGCTTGGAAAGCAGAGGGAGGGGGGGGCGGAGGCGATGGAGGCTGACCATCAACCTCAAAGGCCTTTCTCAAGTTTGGAGAAAGTGTTTTTCAGAGGAACTTGTTTTTGCTTTTTGCTTCCATGCTGACGGTGGAGAGGCGGCTTCTCTGCAGATATAACCTCAGAGCTGCTCGTTTCTCCTCGCAGGAGGATGCAGATGCATTCAGCCGGGGTTTAGAAACCCCCAAGGTGCTGTAAAAGAAGCCCCCTTTATCTCCTCTTTTTTATTCATTGATTCTTTTCTCTCTGCTGAGCTCGGCCCCTAACCCCATTAGGACTGTTGGATGGACTCTACCTGCCACCCTCGCTCCCGACTGTCTGGCCTCTCACAAGGCTTTGTGTTCTCGCCAGTCCCTCCATGCTGTCATGAATTAAACATGTTTCCACCGCGTTTGGACATACTTGCATGCAAAAGAAAAGGAGGCGCTTGGTTGGCCGAGCAGAGCAGCGAAGGGCTCTGAAGGCCAGGTGCACCGGGTCGGGGAGGGCTTCACGGTGGGCCAAGAGCTACCCGGCCACATCAGCGTGTTCCAGGACCTAGAAGCTCTACAGGTCGACTGTGTCCCCGTTCGCCTCCTCCCACCCTTCATCTCTCTTATCCCTCTCTTTTCTCTCCTTCTCTGCAGGGAATTGGACCATAACGACATCTCGGGCACAATAGAGGACACCAACGGGGCCTTCTCTGGATTGGACAAGCTCAACAAGCTGTGAGTGTCTCCCCCATTTCTTTATTTTATTCCCCCCTCCTCTCGTCTTCCATCAACCCCTCCTTTCCATCCCTCTGTCATAGCAAGCTACTGATTCTGGGAGTCTCAGAAATGCTTTTGATGCCGGCTCCAGAGGCTCTGATACCTGCCTGCTTATTATCCAACACCACACTTCCGCTCTAATGAAACGTTTCCGGCCCTTCCAATCTCACTTTCATTGTTTCTGCAAAGCTTCATAATCGAATGGGACGGTGGTTCATGTTTGTCATAACTCATGAGCGTTGTGGAGCTCCGCGTCAGAAGTCGTCTTTCTGGCAATCATCAACCTGCAGCATGAAAAGATGATGTCCAGCCAAGATGGTTCCCAGTGTGAGCAGCTCTGAAAGAAAGAAGCAGAGAAAGGGCTTTTCTTCCAGCTGGCAGGGGTTCGCTCCCCAATAGGCTTATTTCTATTTCCCTCCATACCTCTCGCTCCTCTCGTCCCCTCATTCCCACTCTCTGTTGTTTGGAGCTGAGAGAGGGTGAAATTGAGGGTCGTATTCAGTCATCAAACATCAAACGCCCCCCTTGCCCCGCCCTCTGACCCTGCCCCTTTTGCCATGGTGTTGGCGGAAGCAGCCCGCTCCATCCCAGAGGCAGCCATGGGAAAAAAAGACATGCAGAAAAGAGAGAAAAGGGGACTTCAAAGTGTTCTGGGTTCCCTGAAAGCTCGTCAGTGCAGCCATGTTGGATGGAGGACGTGCAGACGGTTTGCTTCTCCCAGTCCCGTAAAACAAGTTGCAAAGTAGCCGGCTCATCGTCCCCGTGACAGGACAATTAGTTTGTGTACATGTGGATGAGTTTGAACACTGGGGTCGTCATTGTGAGGCAGCCAGCCATATCTCCTCTTCCTGTGAAGTGAAGACTTCCAATGAGGGAGGCTGCAGTGGAGAGAGAGGGGGTGGAAGGGATTAGAACCCCAAAAACGACTCACTTCTCAACCTGACAGACAACAGTGCACTACTTTGTTGGCTTGGAGGTTGGAATTGGATTTATGCTGAGTGTGTTTCTTTGCATTTATGTAGCAAAGAGAAGCAAACTGTGTGTAGATGTGTTAAATAAATAAAAAAAGAAAGCAAGAGAAAACTGGAGCATGCAGAATTATTGCAGTTAAAGCTGCAAGTCTGAGAAGTTCTTAAAGATCTTCCCTCGAAGATCCATTATCCCGTCCATCCGGGCAAATTCCCCCGTCCCAGTAAAACAACCCACAGCATGATGCTGCCACCGCCGTGCTTCCCGGTGATGACTGATGGCAGGCGTTGGATTAGCGCCACGCATGATTTATTATCCTCTGATGGGAACTTGGTTTACAGACGTGTCCTCAGGGGGAAACTTTAGAACAAGAAAATACCAAACATGACTTTCCAACAAAGTCTCCACATAAAAACCATAGAAATAAAATAAAAAAACACAAAAATAAAATAAAAATATCTGATAGAATTTAATTTTTAAAAAAAGTAGAATTAAATAAAAAGCAGTAATCCAAATATCAGTCTGTCCTCATGTGCATCTTGATGATGATGCAACTTTCTGTTTTTATTTTCTGTTTTTTTTCCCACTTTTTTTCAATCGTTCCTTTAACTTATTCACTAATTACAATATCAGGTTGAAGAGAAAGGCAAAGAAAAGATTTCTGCAAGCGTCTGTACATGCATCACGCCCTGCAAACACACACACTCACACACAGCCACGCCTGGTCATTGCTGCTAAATTCTAATAAAGATAAAAGTGATCTTTGAAGAGCAGCACAGAACCCAGGTGCCCCCCCCCTCCCCTCCCAGAGCCACCCACTGCAGTCCCATACCCCCCCACTAACCCTCCTCCTGGCTAATCTCCACACAGTTCAGATTTCCAAACCCCCCCCCCATGTTATTAGATTCAGACTGGCTAATTGTGCTTCTCTCCCCCGTCTCGCTCTCCTCTTCTCACCCCCTCTTCCTCTCCCTCTCCCCTCATCAATCGACGGCCTTCATGTTCTGGAACGGCAGGACTCTGTTTGGAAACAAGATCAAATCGGTGGCCAAGAAAGCCTTCTCTGGCCTGGAGACCCTGGAGCACCTGTGAGTATCCCCCCGGAGAGAGTCGAGTCGATGGACGGGGGCGGGGGGAGGGTTGGCAAAAGGAGCTGGCAGAGTGAATGTTGGTAGCAGTTTAACAGTATCTTTGGAAAAGGAGAAGACGGGCCCAGCTGCTCCTCTTGTTAGTCCTGGATCATGGCCGACAGTCTGCGTGGGGCAGAGCAGGACCAGGAGAGCAGAATCCATCCAACCAGTTTAAACTCCTCATCCTGGTTTCCAGTCAGTCACACATGCTAAATGTTAAAACTCTTCTGATCGTTTATAAATCCCAGAATGGTTCAGGCCCACAATCCCTCTGTGATGTTCACAGAATAAAAACCTGCTGGAGCTCTGAGATCCAGAGGCTCAGGTCAGATGGTCCAGACTAGAGACCAGACCAGAGTCCAGATCAGAGTCCAGACCAGAGACCAGACCAGATCAGAGTCCAGATCAGAGACCAGTCCAGACCAGAGTCCAGACCAGAGTCCAGACCAGAGTCCAGACCAGAGTCCAGACCAGAGACCAGACCAGAGACCAGACCAGAGACCAGACCAGAGTCCAGATCAGAGTCCAGACCAGAGTCCAAGTTCAGACCAGAGACCAGACCAGAGTCCAGATCAGAGTCCAGACCAGAGACCAGACCAGAGACCAGACCAGAGACCAGACCAGAGACCAGATCAGAGTCCAGACCAGAGTCCAAGTTCAGACCAGAGACCAGACCAGAGACCAGACCAGAGACCAGGCCGAACAGGGAGAAGCAGCTTTCTGCTGTTCTGGAACAAACTACCAGTAGAGATTAAACTTTTCACCAAATGTAGAAACTTTTAAGTCCAGGTTGAAATCTGCATCTTTTAACTTGTCTGGCTTTTATTAAATGAATTTATTTTCATGTAATTTATTGTAACTTTAGACAATTCTTTAATGCTTGTGAAGTTTCATGTAAAGCGCTTTGACCGGATAAACTTGCTGCTGGTAACCGAGTGGTTGATGTGCCGACAGGAACCTGGGGGAGAACGCCATCCGCTCCATCCAGCCCGACGCTTTCAGCAGGATGAGGAACCTGAATAGTCTGTGAGTTACACACACATGCACAGTAAAACACACACACACGCACAGTAAAACACACACACACGGTCAGAAATGTGATCCAGCGCGGTCTTCTCCTCTGCAGCCTGATTCAGAGCAGCAGCTTCCTGTGTGACTGCCAGCTCCAGTGGCTTCCCGGCTGGCTGCTTGCTCACGCTTTGCAGGGGGGGGTCAACGCCAGCTGCGCCCACCCGCTGAGCCTGCAGGGCACCTCCATCTTCCAAGCTCCATCCAGCAGTTTCGTCTGTGGTGAGTCATGTGTGCATCTTATACAACACATGATTTACCCCCCCCGGCTCTTATTCACACATGCCTTACCCCCCCCGCCCCCCACCCCTTCAGATGACCTCCCCAAACCCCAGATCACCGTTCAGCCGGAGACCACGGTGACCGTCCTCGGCAGCGACGTGCGGCTCACCTGCACCGCGGCGAGCAGCAGCTCCTCCACCGTGACCTTCGCCTGGCGCAAAGACCAGGAGCTGCTGCGCCACGCCGAGATGGAGAACTACGCCCACGTGCGCGCCCACCACCGCGGCGCCACGCCCGACGCGCCGGGCGCCGGTGGAGGCGTGATGGAGTACACCACCATCCTCCACCTGCGACGCGTCACTTTCGCCCACGAGGGACGCTACCAGTGCATCATCACCAACCACTTCGGCTCCACCTACTCCAGCAAGGCGCACCTCGTCGTCAACGGTACGGCGCCGCTCAGCGAGGAAACAGCCACGGTGTTCTGCTTCCAACAGGCAGGATTATTAAAGGGATACTGTGGAACCTTAAGCCTTGACTTACCCCTCAGAAAACCTACATGTATGACCCTCCAAGTAGACTTTTTTGTCCACTTTCTGAAGGTTGGGCTTTTGAAATTTCAGACTGGATGACTCTTCTTCACCAAAGATCAGCTCCAGCGAGCCGGGTGACTGTCTGTGAGGGAGTTTTGAACTTTTGAAGTGGGCAAAAATGTCCAGGGGGAAGCCAGTGGGTCCCAAACTGCGGGTCAGGACCCACATGGGGGTCGTGAGATCATTTCCGAGGGTCACCAGATAAATTGTGAACTATCTATAAAAACTATATTTATCAAATAAATTTTGGGCAGGATCCTGCAGGACGACCCGTCTGAGAGATAATTAATAATTGTCAACACCGTTATATGTCACAGCTCAGAAAGTTTAGGAACCGCTGCCTTAAGCCACACCATAAGATGCTAAAATAAGCCTTCATATTTATTTTTTCCCATGTTCCAAACATTTTGGAACAAAATGTTTCTGGGGAGTTTTTTTGGTAATTGTCAGAAAAACTAAAAAGGCGGCTGGGACACAACTGACCGCTAAATCTCTGCAACTGAGAGCGTTTATGAAATGAATGAAGATGTTCATGTGACGTCATGTGTTGTCCATCCACAGTGCTCCCGTCGTTTGTGAAGACGCCGCGGGACAGCACCATCCGTATGGGACAAACGGCGCGGCTGGAGTGTGCGGCGGAGGGCCACCCGGCGCCGCAGATTGCCTGGCAGAAGGACGGCGGCACCGACTTCCCCGCCGCCCGCGAGCGCCGCATGCACGTCATGCCCGACGACGACGTCTTCTTCATCATGGCCGTGAAGCCGGAGGACATGGGCGTGTACAGCTGCACGGCCAGGAACACGGCGGGCACCGTCTCCGCCAACGCCACCCTCACCGTGCTGGGTAAGGAAGAGCCGGGCGGGGCCGCCGTACTCCTGCAGCGCCTGTAAAAAGCTGCACGCTCAGCTGGGAACGGGGCAGAATGACCAGCTTTATATTTTTCTTTTCCCGGCAGCTGCGGCCGGGCCGCGGGTCAGGGGTCAGGGGTCACGCTGCGGGGTCAGAGAGAAGGGGCGGGGGCCTCACAGAGGGGTGTTTGTTAGGCATTCCCACCCCCTCCTCTCGGCCCGGTGGGAGGGACAGTCATGGCTGCTTCACTGCAGGCCCCAGTGCTCCCAGTTTATTGGCTGTTTTACTCTCTTAAACAAAACAGAGCTTCTCTTCTACAGAGAGGATCTTTGTCCCGTCTTTCTTCTCAGCAAAGGAGCCTCTGGAGAGTCGGAAAATAAAACTTAAATAGCTCAGGAGCATCAGTTTGGGTTAATATGAGAGTTTTCATTTGGAATGAAATTATTCTTCTTCAAAGAGAAAAATGACATCATAAACAGGTAATTCCCAATGAAAATGGTCTTTTCCAGCTAGACTTCATTCCTAAGTGGCTGCAGTATTCCACCTTTAATTCCAAATGAAATTATTTCTCATTCTGCTTTAAGTCAGTTCCCTAGTCCTGTCACCATGATGGTATTTAAAGTGCTTCCAACCGAGTCAAAGCGAGTCTGTTCCGGTGACGTAGCATGCTAGCTACTAGCTGCTGCTTCACAACTAGAATCATAAGTTAAAATGCTTCTTATTCTGTGTTTTTTCATGTTGGAGTCGGAAAGAAACGAAGTAGGAAGCAGAGTTTGTCTACTTCCTGTAGATGGACATACCTCACTTCCTCCCCCTGTCCAATCAGAGCCCTTCCCACCCCCAGACCTAAAGCAGAACTAAGAAAACAAGTTTTACATGGAAACATGGAGGAAAATCTTTTATTTTCAAATGATTTAATTCAGAGTAATTAATTCTGAATTAAACAACATCATGTAACGTAGCAGCTGCATGATGTGTGACGTCTCTGCAGTTCAGTGTTAATCCACCGGCCGCTGCTGCATCAGCCATGTTTGGGTTTGAGGCACACAGAGAGAGAGCGAGAGAGAGAGAGAGGATGAGGAGGGGGATGGATGCAGTCGAGGGGCCCCTGTCTGGAAAAGAGAGGTGGAGGGAGAAAAATGGGAGCAGAAAAGGAAGTGGAGTGTGTGAGTGTGTGAGCGGTGTTTGGGATTTAGAGAACAGAGGAAGATGAAGGAGAGAGAAAAAGTATTGATAGAGAAAAGAGGAGCGACTGAAGTGGGTTAAGTGAGATCTCTTAATCTGTGAATGTCCCACTGTGAGGGGAAGTCTGAGTCCACACACACACGCCAGTCCAGCTGTGTGTGCAGCCTCACAGAAACATGAAAACGTTGTTCCAGAGAAATCTAGTTAGCGATAAAAACGTAAACGATGTCAGAAGTGATGCTTGAGGTGTGTTTGGTCCCACAGAGACGCCCCACCTGCTAGAGGACCTGGAGGACCGCATCGTGGCCGTGGGCGACACGGTGGCGCTGCAGTGTAGAGCGCAGGGCAGCCCGCCCCCCCGCATCACCTGGCTGCACGACGACCAGCCGCTGCGGCCGTCGGACCGCCACCACTTCACCCCCGGGAACCGTCTGCTGGTCATCAGCGCCGCCCTGCTGGAGGACGCCGGCCGCTACACCTGCCTCATGTCCAACACACTGGGCACGGAGCGCGCCCACAGCCAGCTGCAGGTCAGCCAGCAAGCCGGCACGACCTGCACGGCGCCCGCCGGCCCCAGCACCGTCACCATTGGCATCATCGTCATCGCCGTGGTCACCAGCATCGTCGCCACCTCGCTGGTGTGGGTGTGCATCATCTACCAGACCAGGAAGAAGAGCGAGGAGTGCAGCGTGACCAACACGGGTGGGTGTGAGTCCGCCAGAGTTCAGGCTTTACCGAGTCTCTCTGCCGGAGCTCCAGTCTCACTTTCCCTGCTTCCGTAGATGAGACCATCGTGCCCCCAGACGTCCCCAGCTATCTGTCCTCGCAGGGCACGCTGTCCGAGCGGCAGGATGCCTGCCTCCGCGTGGAGGCCGGCGGCGGACCCCAGCCCAACGGCCACGTCGTGGACCCCTCAGGTACCCGACGCCGACCTGCTCCGTGCAGCTCCGCCTCCTCAGTGGACCTTTAGAGGAGCAATACCTTAAAAAAAGAATAGCTCCTTTAAAGGGGACATATCACGGAAAATCCACTTTTTTAAGCCCTTAAATATCTGTTTTTGTCTTTTTCAAGGGTTCAGGAGTGCAGAAAAATGTAATTTATTCACTTCCGGTGCCGCGTATACATCTCATTATTCTTTTTGGGTCATATTTTTCAGTCTGTTTAGTTTTCTCCAATCTCTATTATGTTTTCCTATTTTTACATCACTGTATTTGCTGCAGTTAGGCTAAATATGGTCATGTTATTTTTGAAAAACATTGTCTGCCGATCGTTAGCAGCTAAGAGGCTAAGGGGAGTCGAACCGAGAAAAAACGCTCTGTAACTAGGAAGTATCTGTTCAGATTTAAAGAGACAGCATCAAATCAAGCTGCTCTCATTGACTGTAAAGAAACACCTCAGAAAAGGGGTTAAGAAGGGGTGTGTGGAGCTATACAACACGATTTCAGACCAAAGGATTGCAGTTTTATTTAAATAAACCATAAAAAAATGATTTAATGATTTAAAAGCGTGATATGAGCACTTTAAGTGATCATTAACTCCACCCTGTAGGGTTCGAGGCAGCGGTCCTCTGCTCCGACTGCATGGACACCGGCAACCTCTACTCCAAAGATCCCGACTACCTGGCTCACGGCTTCGCTCCGGCCCGGGGCGGCGAGTACCAGCAGCAGTTCGTCCCGCCTCCTTACTCTCACTGCCACCCGGGGGAGGAGTCGCGGTCGCATCCGGCTCCTCCGCTCTGCAACGGGACTCCCTACGGGCTCAGAGACGTTCAGGAACCCGCCTTCCCCAAAAACCACAACACATTACAGGAGGATAAAAAAGGTGAGCTGCCTGAGACTGCGTGGATTTTCTATAGCAGATCCCGAAGCTTTGGACCAGTTGTGCAGCTTCAACTGAAGGCATCAGATTCACTGTGATTCCTGGTGGATTCCTGCATCTCACTGCTGCAGAGGCCTGAGCAATTCCTACCAAATGTCATATCTCAGTCATTTTGTCTTGAATCATGACAAATATCGGTTTATTTCTCTGTTAGAGACAGTTTTCATTTACAGACTTCGCTACTGAATCCACTTTTATTAAGGATCAATCGCAGGTGCACTAAAATAGTTACTGAAATGAAAGTAGATGTTTATTAAAATACTTAAATGATCATGACAAAATGCAAAAGATAAGATATTCCCTCATTTTATATCTTGTCTATATCTATATCTTGTTTCTTTTAATTGCAAAGGTTAGGTTAAGAAAAAAATCGCACCAATATCGTAGTTGTCCTTGTGTAGACTGTTAGTCCTGATTTCCAAGCTACCTTGAATGCAACTTCAAAGTTTAAGTTTCATTTTCTATTCCTTAATAAGTGGATGTTTTGAGTCGTAGCTGATAAAAGTTTTCAGGCTGGTCCACGAAAGCGACCTGCAGAACTCTAATATTGAACTGTCCGCGTGAAAGATGTGTCCGTTTCTGCATCACTTCCTGAAATGACCCGACGGTGTGTGCGTTAAAGCATTAAGGTCGTTAAGGGGAAGTCATGTTAACTTTGATGCCTGATTCGATATTTCACCCGGCCTCGTTGCTGCAGCCCAGAGCCTAACAGGACCATGGAATGCTGCACAACCAGCTTCGCTCTGGGATGTAGCTCCTGTAGGGAGGAACTACATCAGCAGAAATGGCCCTGAAATAGTGGTTCCCAAACTGCGGGTCGGGACCCACATGTGGGTCGTGGGATCCTTTCAGGGGGTCACCAGGTAATTGGGAAAAATATAAAACCTATGAAAAAGTGTGGGATTTTTATCATGGCTGTCAAAATAAAACAATTAACGAAGATATAAATTAAATTTAACAACTTAATTCTTTAACACTTTAATGCATAAAACCACTTTAATAGTCTTTATTCATGAAGAAAAATGTTTTCACGCCTTATATGTAGAGGATCCTGCAGGACGACCGTCTGATACATAATTAACCAGTGCCATAAAATACCGTTTCCCACCTCGACGCACATATTCCAACGCCCAGTTTTCCTAAAGCTGAACATGTGTTTTACTCGTTTCTCATCCCACCTTCTTCTTCTGTCCATCAGGAAGCAGGGGGGGGGCGACGCCGGCAAGCGCGCCGCTGCAGGAAGACTCTTTCCACAAACCGGTGAAGCTGGTCGGCCACGGCTGCCTGGACACGGACTGCGAGCCTGAGCTCAGGCAGACTCTGCTGTCAAACGGACACGCCCTCAGAGCCTCTCAGAGTGAGAGCGCCCCCCTGAGGAGAGCCAGCGACTAGCAGGCGCCCACTTCAGCCCAAAATGTGGACTTTTTTTTTCTCTCTTTGCACTGGGAAATAAACTGCTACCTCATAGCGAGGGGGAACGGTCCCCTGCCTCACGGATGCGGACTGACGCAGGAGCGCTGGGGGTGGGGGGAGGGGGCTTATCCGGACTTTGAAGGTGGAGCTTGAGTGGGTGGCGTCCCATCTGAGCGTATCAGCT
>JAVQJG010149744.1:0-11069 GCA_036024015.1 Craterocephalus amniculus
GGACGGGGTTCCGAAGGATTTAATTGCGGCTCCGCTTCTGCATGCGGTGGGTTTTGGGGGTAAGAATTACTGCGGTATCTTCCACTGCCACCTCCACCTTTCTGTCCATGGCACACATGGGCAGAAGTGGTAATCGGGGTCAGACGACGAGCTTTGGTATCATGGCTACCCAGAAACGGACCTAAAAAGTGTGGGATCATTTTAGAAAATGGCAGAAGAAAATGTGCAAGGTTTTGTATCCAATTTACATATGATCCGATTAGTCGACTATTCGAAAAAATAATCGGTGACTAATCGATTATCAAAATAGTCGTTTGTTTCAGCCCTACATGCCAGTGCTTGAACCAGGCTCGGGCACGCTTGGTAACGGCCCGGATTGTGTTCACAAGCCATCCATCCGTGCTCGAGCACGGGTGGCCCGGGTCCTGGACTACCTCCCAATCTGGGCCACCCGTGCCGCGTCCGGGCCCGGCCTGTTTGCATTCACATGGACAAAATCTGTGGTCATGTGAAAAGGCCCTAAATTGATTTTCGATGCATCATTACATCCCTACTCATGTGTCTTTCAGAGTCAGCCGCTGAAGTCGCTGCGCAAGCTCCTGCACCTCTCCTCCTCGTCCTCCAACCAGACGGCGTCCTCCGACATGCGCTACCAGCCACTGCCCAACTCTGCGTCCGCTCAAGGTGTTTTCACCGAAAGCCGGGGTCACTCAGGGGTAAGCACGCCCCAGCTTAAGAGCCGACAGACAGGATACCCGCTGCCTGGACAGCTGGAGTCTGGCTGGCACTCGTCCGCCATGGGCCGCTCCGAGGGCAACCCCTACCCAGAGCAAATGGGCATCAAAGGAGGCCAGAACGGGCACGGCTTCGGACGGCCATCCAGATCCCGCTTACCAAACCTCAACGACCTGAAAGAGACAGCTCTGTAATCTCCACCCCCCACCCCCCCTCGCAGCTCTCTCACATCCACCTCAGCATCCTGTTTCCCTTCTGTTGCTCCCACACCTCCAACACCCTGTAAACCAGTGCACCCGCTCAACACACACACACAGTTACCAAACCTACTGTTGTAAACACTGCTTGCAATCAGGCCAAAAGCCATTTTATGTCTTAATTTTTTTAAAGCTTCCATGTTTAATAGACTTTATATAATTACTCATGTAATTCTGATTAAAACTTGTATTATAGAGTAAATATATTACAGACTCATTATATATCTGGATAGATAAAGTGTAGATTTTAAGTGTAAGTATTTTTGTTTTTATTAAAGATAGAACTATAGTACATTTTACTGTGTAGTATTTCCTTAAGGTTAATCTAAGGCATTCTTAACAAATACAGACTGGTTATGTCAGTAACTTCTGTTCATCTCATCCAGGATTGTAACTCTCTGTCTAAGCTGCCTGGTATTTGGATGTGCTCTGTCATACTGGTTACAGATGCTCAGTTGTGCAGCCCCAAGTCAATGCAACCCTCTTCTTAACTCTGCTGGCAATCTGACCATTTAAACGCTTACAACTGATTGCTCTTTTTAAGGATCTTTTAGGTTATTACATCTTTACGAAATGCAGCCATTTTAGAAACTGGTGCCATAAACTAATAGTAATTCTAACCTGTATTGCCCTCTGCAGGACACAGTTAAGCACTGCATTTAGTGGTTTTTTAAACTAACAATCCATGTAATGTTTTATTATATAGGCTGGTATATTATTTAGTTAAAACAATAATTACACCTTCAACACAATAAATCTGAAAAATAATAAAATTTTCAAAAATTAGTAAGATTATTTATTCAAATTTTACAAGTGACACAACACACCCTTGATTTCTTACTACTTGCACAGGCTTTGAGCAAACTTCAAGGATCCGGTTGATGGCAAAGGACATCTGAAGCTGACTGTGAGGGATGAGGTTCTCACTCGCTAGCAAGTCTTCTCTGTTGCTCTTTTTCACATCAGCAATCTCCAAGTGGTTAGTCAGTTACACAAATACACTTAATATAATACATAAAAACAACTGCTGTAAAAGTTTGGTATACAAAGTAAGAACTGAGTTTTTTCAAGTCATCGTTAAAAAGACATTTTTACAGCAGCCAGAGACATAAAAGCCATTCTGGGTGTATTAGTGCAATGATTCCCAACCTTTTTGTTTATTTTTGAGAGGACTTCAAGGACTCTTATGCCACTACCATGCATTGCTGCGCTCATCTGAGTTTGATAAATCTTTTTTGAGACATGTATATTACATGTATATATACATATATATTACAATTGTTAACACTGACATAAGAATGTTGAGCTTAATTAGATCAGATCCGTCACACTTTAACTACTTAAGTTACCAAAGGCTGCTAACACAGCTAGCTGGGCATTTCAACAAGTTATTAGCAACTTAAGCCGCAGATTTCTATCTTTCATTCTTTTCTTTTTTTTAACGTTTTGCAGCAATTTCTGAAGGATTGTAGCTAATAATTTTGGATGTTTATTAATGTCACATGCTGTTTGCTCACTTCACCAAGCGACAACCTCTGGTGGTTAAAGGCAAAACCTTTGCAGAAATGCCAAAAAGTTCCCTCCTCCTCCACTAGGGGGCTGACTCCAAAACAGAGCAAATCCCCATAGACCCCCATGTTAAAACATTTCGCCAGAGGTCGGCACTTGTACATAACAAAAAAATCACAGACCCATTGTAAAAACATGCTCTATGAGAACTCCAGCCAATTTTATTGATAATTGAATAATAAGTCACACATCTTAATCAAATTTTTTACGAACAAGCTTGCTTGATAACCTGCTATGTTATTACTGGAAACTGAACAGACACAAAACGTAGAATAAAGAACTTTATTAAGAACAACAATGGACTAGAAGTGCTACAGGGCGCAGCCATTTTTACATCTGACATCTAGGGATTTTTGAGGATCATGAGTATCCACCTTGAAATTCCAAAAATTCTTCGTAATTTCCATCAAGATTACCTCAGAATTCACTGTTCCAAGGACACCGGAAACAACTCATATGAAGGGGCATGTCCTTTTGATTGACAGGTGCCAGACATCGGTACTAAGGAGGCAGAGAGTAGCTCTAGCAGTTTTTAGCCGGCTAGCCGGCTTAGCCCACGTTTGGGAGCTTCGGGTTAACTTGGTTAGCTGTTTTTGATGGGTGTCAAATATCTGTTCCCACCCTCATAGCCCCCCTCTTAGCCCTTTTTCCAAAAACCTACGAGTTACGTCACGGAGATTGTCCATTACGTTAACTTTTCAGATGCTGTGTGCTAACTTTTCACATATTATTAGCTATCTTACACTTGCTATTAGCAAATTTTTCACATATTATTAACTATCTTACGTTTGCTATTAGCGAATTTTTCACATATTAGCTAACTCACACTTGCTATTAGCTAAATTTTCACATATTATTAGCTAACTTACACTTGCTATTAGCTAACTTTTCCCATATTATTAGCTAACCTTTCACATATTATTATCTAACTTACACTTGCTATTAGCTAACTTTTCACATTTTAGTAGCTAACTTACACCTGCTATTAGCTAACATTTCACTAACTTTTCACATGCTGTTTGCTAACTTTTCACATATTATTAGCTAATTGACACGTGCTATTAGCTAACTTTTCACACATTATTAGCTAACTTAAACTTGCTATTAGCAAACTTTTCACATATTATTAGCTAACTTTTCACACGCGGTTTGCTAACTTTTCGGCCTCAACACACGATTCATTTCATTACTGCTGAATAATTTATGTTATACTTTGTATTTTAGTTTTAGCCTGAATGCAGACGGCTCTTTCCATGTATCCGGTTGGGAATCACTGCACTGCTGTGTGTTGAACTGATTGCACACAATGAACCACTTGGGAAGAGAAGAGACACAGTGAAGGCTTGAATCTGCACTGTAACATTGATTTTAGTTGGAAATAATTTGCCATGACTCTAGCTTGTCAGAAATAAACCCTAACCTTTTTAAATGTTGCACTTTAAAGAGAGACTTTGCGGCCCAGCAATATTTCCCTGAATCTGTAAATTCTTCCTCACTACATGTTGTGTCACGTGCACACGGTGTATGAAGACTAAAACAGTAACACTCTGAGTCCAGACATGACCGTATTGTGTTGTGTGTTGTGCAGCTGTAAGGATTGTGCACATTGTACTCGCCGGAGTACTTTTCTCTCTTTGGATCATTGTTTAGCTGAGGGAGCATCGTGTATTATATTAATACTGATGTGTGACTACTTGTTTGGTAATATTTATAACAGAAAAATGTTTATCAGCTGTTTAAATGAAATCAAGTATTAAGTTTGTGCTTTTGTTACAGACACAAATTAGTAGCATTGTCAGTGTTTTATCTGCTTTTTATTTCCAACAGAGCATTTCCATGAGAACATAAACCCATGAATTAATGAATGCTTAACAATTTTAGAATATTCATGTTTACATGTGTAACAGTAAATCTTCAATAAAAACAAGCTCATTTGGTCTCTTTAACTCTTTAATCTCTTTTTATTTCCCTAAAATTGTGTTTTCCTCTTTTATTATTCTTTTTTTTTTACTCCTTTAGGTTTATTTTAGCCACCTTCACACAGCATTTTGAGCTGGAAACTCTGATATACATGACATGTTAATACAATACATTTATGTCATTTTTAAGACAATTAAACAGTGCATCAGAGGACAATAAATATGTCCTCCTGCCTGCATGTACACGTTCTTGAAGCCTTGCCAAAGATGGACATGTTCAAGATCATATGTAGAATCAGTGCTGGAACGATGCTCTTGGCATGCGGCTTGTTGGGGAATGAAGATGACGGTGAGGAAATGAGCACACCAGTGCACCTCAGGAGCATTTATTCATGCACATCAGCAGCTCCAGCCTCATGGCGATGCGGGTGTGCCAGCCCAGAGGCAGCAGGCGGATGTAGCGAGCAACGATGGGCGGGCGCAGCAGGTTCTGCACCGTGGAGGAGCGATCCGAGTTCCCATAGAAGACCTACGGAGAAGAAGGCAAACAGGATATGAAGTTGAGAAGTTAGTAAGTAAGAGATGAGATGGAAGTAGTAATGCATACTATTAATCGATTCTCAGTTAATAATAATAATAATATAAGAAATTACTTAATTAAAATTAATTGATTGCAATTAATCGTTTTGAGCCCGTGATTCCTCGCCAGCCCACATGGGGGCAGAAATCCTTGACTCACATGCGGGAACACAAGAGAAGCTGACCTCTGACCATATACATAATAATTAATCTATTGTATTAAATGATAATTATAATGATAATATCTTTGTTTGCATTGTTCCATATGTGAATGTGTTGTTTGTTGCTGTTAAGAATAAATCTTTTATTAAGGAATATGATTTGTATTTTCTCTTGATACTGCATTTTCGTAGAAAGGAACCTGTTGATTCAGAGGGAAATTCAGCTTCTTAGAAAAATTGCCACTTATTAATTAAACGATCATCAATCGATAAGATGAATCAACTATCGATTAATGAATTACTTGATCATTTGCAGCATGATCTGATAACCATTTTGGGTACCGACCCTGTTGTTTCCTGTCTGATCTTTGTAATAGATCCAGTTGAGATTATCCACGGTGCGATATTGGATGCTGTATTTCGTTATCCACTCATCGGCATCACAGCGGCCCTGAATGAGGATCCCAGATACCACGCCAACTTCCTTCAAGTCAATCTGGATCCACTGGTGTAGGTCATTGAACTTGGACAGCCATGCACATCTAACAGAAGATTCATTTTTCTTTTTTTATTCCATACAAACACACATGACATGAGCTACTGTAGAGGAGCAAGCAGATTGCCCCCAACTCACCCAAATCCCTGGTTGTTTAGGCGAGCCTTGTTGGGGATCCAGGACGAGTACCAGCCAGTGTATTGATCCTGATTGGAGCAGCTGATCTGGTCTGCGGTTACAGATCCTGATTCAAACCCCAGAGCTCTGTGGTACGGGCACTCTGTGAAGGGGAAGGGTTGAAGGGTTAGGGTGGAAATTATGTTTCCAAAACACCTTTTCTGACTTAATATGCTAATTTGACTTAATTGACACTTAATTTGGTCACAATGTACTCCAAAGGATTTCATTGACAGTGATGATAATCTCTTTCTATTCAGTTTTCTGACAATGCTTTACTCGGATGATTAGAATATGCAAGAAAAGTTGTTTTATTCAGTCAATTGGTAAAGATGCAAGATTTCACTTTCAGAGGCCAGACATTTTTGTATTGAAAAAACACTTTTTATTGATTTCCTGCAATATTTTTTATATGTTTTAATATTTAATTATAAAATATATTAATATATTATAAAACATATTGTTATAAATATGATATAATTTACTATATTTATATCAATACACTTTGAAGTTAAGTTATATGTACTACTTAGAAAATTAGAATATCCTGAAAAAGTGCTGCATTTCTGTAACTTAACTTCAAAAATGAAATGTACAGACAAATAGTATGCAAATCAAGATATTTCAGCTTTTATTTGTTAAGAATTTGATGATTAGGATTTGAAGCTTCAGAAAACATCAAATTAAAAGACTCAGAAAAGTATAATATTGCTTGAAATCAATAAAAATATAAATTTTAAGTGGAAAAATGTCCTCTGAAAGTAAAATCTTGCATCTGAACTTAAAACATAAAATGTATTGGTTTCACGTTTTATGTTGAATTGCTTGAATAAAACAACTTTTCCGTCATATTCTAATTTCCCGAGTAGTACCTGTACATGCCTGTGGCGATCTGGTTTACAGTGAGCTTTGATACTGAGAAGAGCTTGCGTGATAAGTTGATCAAAGCGTCATCTGATGCGCGCCCTCTCACTCTGTACTGAATGAAGGGCACGCCCTATTTTGAGCTCCCTAATCTGCTGCTCACAACCTTATGCAGGTAATGAGATTATCTGAGCAGCACTTGTCATTCCCGGTTTCCTCAGCGTAGCCGTCCGTCCAATCCCATTTCCGTTTGCGGCATCACGGTTGCTGGTGATTCTGCACTGATGACGAGTCTGAGCTAATATTACCAGCAGTCAGGTCCATCACATCATCTGGAAGCCGGCCTGCTTACAGACTCCAGAACAAAAACACAGGACCTGCTCTGCCTCATGACACCCTTTCTCATTAACATCCGTCCTTACCTGGCATGCAGTTCAGCGAGTGCCCCTGAGGCGGCGGCGTCGTGGTCGGTAAGACCGGTGAGAAGGCGGTGGGTGCGCGTGTGGGTGAATCACGAGATTCGCAGTCGCAGGTGCAGGCTTTGACGTTACGCGTCCACGTCTCGATCTCCTGCTGTTCCTCCTCCTGCAGCTCCTCCTCCACCTGGGCAGCTTCCACCTCCACCTCCTCCTCCTCCTGCAGAACATCCAGGGACGAGAGACTCCAAGGGGTCACATTAAGTCACATTTCATAGCTTATCTGGAAATAAGGCATCTCCAAAAATGAGTTAAAAAAATTAAAACAAGGTATTTTTTCTTTAAATAAGCAAAAGAAAACTCTATTGGTAAGATTTCCTTGAATAAGACAATTCAAGCCTTACAAGATCTTAAAATAATATGGCAAAACTTGTTCTTTGCTATATTTTGCGACTATTGTGAAGTTTTGTGTCTCATTACAAGTTTGTGGTGCTCAAAAGTCGTATTTCCCAAGTTCCTGTATCTCACTGAAGTGTTGCTCTTTAGCTGATTGTATCTTATATTAAACACGATAAAATATCTTGATTTGGAGTTTTTGCAGTGTTTATGTGGGCTGCAGTCTTACCTCCTGCGAATGGACAGTGATCAGGGCTGTGCATCGAAAGAACAGATGGTAGAATAAGATGTGAAACCAAAAACGGAAAAAATAAACATTAAATATGAAACCTGATTAAACCTACTGAGACACAAATATGGGAATAGTTTGCAGCTGCACACATTAAGAAGTATTTATCCTTCAGACTGTATACGTATGACCAGAATAAGCTATTATAGAGATTACATGAATATCACCACCTGAATAAGCAGCTAAATCCTTCAGTTTGTCCAGAAGGACCCAGTGATGAAGCCCCTCATGGTGTGCTGGGACTTACCCTGAGTTAGAAGGAAGAAAAACAACACAGCGGCTAAACGAGTGGTGACCTCCATCTCCTTCTTCAGCTGCACTGGAATGACATGTGTGTGATGCCCAACTCTGCTGGACAGGATTACTGTAATCCACACGCCCGTGATGGCCTTATCTAAGGCTTCTTAGTGGCCCTTTGACACCTCCCTTTTGTACTTCACCTGTATTTCTGTAAATACCATCACCCCACAAGTCGGGGTGATTCCTGATAGTGGCGGCGTTGGGGTCTGATGCGTTAAGAGGTCACTGCTCTGCAGAGCATGCGGCTTCACAAACATTGTTGGGATTTGTTTTTAACTTAAATTATTATTGAAGTTTTAACAGTTATATAGAAAAATCTAATGTCATTACACATCTTTTTAAAACATTATAGTTAGGGAATATGTGGTACAGAAGGAGCAGAAAGAACAAAAAAGAACAAGCAAACAGAGGAACAGACATTGATTTCTATTATACAAGTTAAAGTACATTTGGATCAGTCAAACCCAAAGTATCATTTATACTGCATCCATTTCGCCCATTTAATCATGAAGAAAGTTTTTCTCATTCTCCAAATTGCAAACGTCTAAAAATTAGTTTAAAAAACATAAAACAAGTTAATTTTGCTTGAAATAAGGAAAACAAATGTGGAACAAGTTAAAACTCTCTTAATAAGATTTATTGGAATTAGACAAAATATTCAAGCCTCACAAGATCTTGAAATAAGCTGGAAAAACTTGTTCTTTGCTTTATTTTACTGATATTGTGAAGTTTGTGGTGCTCAAAAGTGTAACTTCACCCTAATGGTCTTAAAACAAGTTCCTGTATCTCACTGAAATGTTGCTCTTTAGGTGATTGTATCTTATATTTAACATGGTAAGAAGTTTTGACTAGAAATTAAAAAAAACTGCACTAAGTAAGATCTGGATTTTTGCAGTGTGATCGCTAGCCACTGATTCGTAGTGGGAGGTTCAGCCTTACACCAGTTTCTTGCTTTTTTACATGTGACCAGCGACATTTTTGTTAAATATCTGTTTTTCTGAAACTCAGTCTTTTCAGCTTCAAAGATAGATAACTTTATATTCCCTGGGTATTACAGTACATATCCCAAAGTCCCTTTCATTATATTGTGCACACATTAATTTTTTTTCACAATTATTATTAAAATGTAGTTGTTTCCTTGTGTCATTATGCTACAGTTACTGGTTGCAAGCTGAAGATTTATATCCCACTTGAGTCCTTTCTAACTTTTCTAAACCTCAGGTTAGCAAGTTAGCAATGAACAACAATCTTCTCGCCTTTTAAATAAGATAATATGCACAAGTTTGCATAGTAATTTGGAGTCATGAGAGGTTAAGTGTTAGCACAGTTTTGATCTGGCATTTATGTTGTTGTTAAACCACCTCCTAAGTTAGCCATTATATGCATAGGAATGTAGATTTGGACCAGTTTGGGCAGTGAACTGGCCCATTTAGCCATACTGGTACCAAACACAGAGCTTGTGGGGAGACCAAACTTTGGGCAGGTTCCAGATCTGGCTCGTTTCAGCACCAACGCCTGGGTCAGAATGTGTGACTTGACTATTACATACTTATAGTAAATTATTTCCTATCATAACAGTCTAGCTACCTGATCTTTGACTCACCTGTTCATTTGAGAATAATCCACTCAGAAGCCCCGACATCAGCTGAATGACCTGCATGTTTGACTTCCAGATGAGGGGCTTCTTTTCTTAAATGATGATGTAATGACCTGCTGCACATGACATCTTTTCATTCACATCTGTTTAATTCAGTTCACAAAGCAAGCTCAGGCTTCACAAATGCTGCTGCCCTCAGCTTTTAGCTGTTATGCTGCAAACAAGTGGAACAAACAGCCTGTAGAGATTAAAATCTCACCAAATGTAGAAACTTTTAAGTCCAAAATAAAAATGTTCCTTTTCTCATTTATCTATGAATGTAAACTGCACGGTGTCTTTTAACTTCTTTTGCTTTTAATCTTTCTAATGATTTTGTGTTAAAATTTTTTATTGTAATTCTACTTGCATTTATGTTTTTAATGTTTTATGTAAAGCACTTTGAATTGTCTTGACCCTGAAAATGTGCTATAGCTACAAATTAACTTGCCTTGCCTTTTGGCCAGGTCTCCCTTGTAAAAGAGATATTCGATCTCAATAGGACTAACCTGGTTAAATAAATGTTAAATAAAATAAATATAAACTGGTACGTAGCTTTGGGAAGGAAAAAAGCAGTCAGTGTTTGGTGCTGGAGTCGGAAATGCAAACAAATTTATAGATTTGGTCAATTTCTGAACATATTTTGAGCTAATATAATGTTATTTTAAAAATTAGATTATTGAGGACGGTGGCAGTTATTTCTTTCTCTACAAACTTCCCCGCCTAGCAGCGATAAAAAGGTTTAGTTTCTATCAAACATCCAAGGAATCCTTTTCATGAAGTCGTTTAAAGGGCGGAACCTTTGTATATGATTGATGGCTAAATCAGCCAATAATGTTTGAGACACGATGTTAAAGCGTCCAGAAGGCGGGCATTATGGAATCCTCTTAACCAATTAAAAACACCACGAGCGCCTCACAACCAATAAAAAGCTAGCATTCAACCGCTCCGTATTACAGGGTGGTATTGGGTCGGTCGTATCTCTGGAAGGGAATTAACTGTTGTTGATTTTCGAGGTAAGTAACACAGATATTTTTTCTGGCTTTTTATGTTAAAATATGCTTAAAATGCTCTTCGCGGGTCGTATTTTACACAAACTAGGCGGAGTTAGCGCAGGCTAATGCTAACAGCTGAATAACGGTGTTAAGGTACTTCCGTTACACTGGCCGTGTCTCAATCAGCGCACTTTTATAAGTGCACTGCAATTCAGTGCGTAGTGCGCGCAGTGCACTTCGTCTGTAGTGCACACTTTGGTGGCTAAATGCTGACCGCACTGAG
>JAVQJG010149758.1:0-11124 GCA_036024015.1 Craterocephalus amniculus
AATCTACCCGCAGGAATTTTTGCATACTGGAGGGGTCCTACAGTGGCCGTCTACCATTGGTCAACCGTGTCAACGTTCCAGTCCAATTGGTTTATCAAATATAGTTATCCAGCATTTGCCTGAGCGGAGTGTCGACTATTATCATGAATTCTAATAAAGACTTGATTAAATAAACCTGCCTGAACCATCTCTACCAGTTGGTGTTTTTTTTAACCCTTTGCAGTTTAAAAAATGGGCAGTTTTACTGTCAGTACTTTATTAACTTTTGCCTTAACTATTTGCTAAAAAACATTTATTTATATTGTTCTTATTCAAAAGACAAGGTAAACTATAAAGAAATAGTTTTCCCTTGTTTTTCCTTGTTGTGACAGGTAAAGGATTAATGTTTAAGGTTAAAGGGTTAAGTCTAACAACAGTCTAACGTCTGTCTTACGACTATGAAACTGAAAGGAGTGCTGTGCTGGAACTGGCTAACGACCCATCGTTATTGCAGTGATCATGTGATCTGGAGTGAAACTTCCTGGAGATGGAGGGTGTGACAGAGCTGTAACACAGTCCTCATCCAGCTGTAAAAGCAAAATAAAGACTCAGCTGCTCAAATATACCTGAATGTAGTTAAACTCAGCACTGAACAAGATCTGTGCCGGAATCAAACCCAGCAAGTATATTTCAGATATGAGCATGAGAAGTCTGCATCTGCGAGGAATTTAACCCCCGCAAAAATCTTGTGGCCTTGTTTTCATTAGCAAGTCCTCGTTAGTATAGTGGTCAGTATCCCCGCCTGTCACGCGGGAGACCGGGGTTCAATTCCCCGACGGGGAGAAAGTAATCTTTTTTTTATTTTTTTTAAGCCCTCTGATTTATAATCTAAACCAAGCAATGTTAGCTGTTATGCTACGCTAAGCCTTGTTTTCCTGGATATCTGGCTCTGTCAATCAAAAGGAGATGCACCTAATTAATGAGGGATTTTAAGATTAAAGAACATCTAAATGGAGGAATTAGAATTTTTTTCACCCCCCCAGAGTCGGTAACCAGCATGGCAATGGCCATACACACCTGGATTAATCAGTTTGTCCAGTAAAGAAAAACAAGAAACAAGGAACTGCCTTAAGTTTGGGAAATAGTTTGAGGTGGAGGTGCTGGCTGGCTGGCATCCCCCCTCCTCTTCCTGTTGCACCAGGGCTGCTCTTCTAAAGAGGACAAATGAATTCATGACCGTGCTTTCTTTCCCTTGAGAACCAGGTCTCAAAAAAGATCTTTTGGGGGTCAAAAGCCATTTTTAAATAAGTACTAGACCTTTGTTTGAACCAACAACTCAAAGATTCCTCCCTTTTCAGCCTGCAAAGACTCAACTCAACACCAGACGGGACTCTCTCGCAAGGCACACTAGTATATCCCATCATACAGCAGTGGCTGTACTCTGACCCTCTGGGTGACCAAACTTCTCACCCTATCACTAAAGTGAGAGTCTGGCCACCATGCGGAGGAGAGTCATTTCGGTCGCTGGTATTCAGGGTCTTATTCTTTCGGCCACTACCCAAAGCTAATGACCATAGGTGACGGTAGGGACATAGACCAACCAGTAAATCAAAAGCTTTGCCTTTTGACTCGCTTCTTCTTCACCACAACAGAGTGATGCAGAGTCCACATTACTGCAGACACCGCTCCAGTTTGCCTATTGATCTTTCACTCTGCCCTTCCCTCACTCGTGAACCAGACCCCGAGATACATGAACTCCTCCACATAGAGAAAGACCCCATTGCCAACCCAGATGAGACACTCCATTTTTTTCAGCCAGAGGATCGTGGTCTTGGATTTAACGGGCGCTAATTCTCATCCCAACCGAGCAGCAAAAACAGAGAAACCCACTAGCATGTCTTTCCCCTACCTTGAGGTCTCCTCCCCATGGAACATTTCTGAAAGACCCCCAAAAGAAGGCTTCCAGGAGACATCCTAAACAGATGTCCGGTCCATCTAATCTGCCTCCTCTTAATTCAGAAGAGCAACGGCTGTACTCTGACCCAATGGGTAACCAAACTTCTCACCCTATCTCTAAAGTGAGAGTCTGGCCAGTATGCAGAGGAAAGTCATTTCGGCCGCTGGTATTCGGGGTCTTATTCTTTCGGCCACTACCCGGAGCTCATGACCATAGGTGACGGTAAGGACATAGACCAACCAGTAAATCAAAAGCTTTGCCTTTTGGCTCGGCTTCTTCTTCACCACAACAGAGTGATGCAGAGTCCACATGACTGTAGACACCGCTCCAATCCGCCTATTGATCCCTTCCTGTCCTTCCCTCATTCGTGAACTACACGCCGAGATACTTTAACTTCTCCACTTGGAAAAGTACCCCATTTCCGACCAAGATAAGACACTCCACGTTCTTCTCGCCAGAGGACCATGGTCTCTGATTCAGAGTCGTTGATTCTTGACCTGACCAAGGTCAGCTGAGAAAAATAATCCCTCCAACATGTCCTGGGCCCATCTCAAGGTCTCCTCCCCGTTGGACATTTCTGAAAGACCTCCCAAGTCAGGTGTCCAGGAGGAACCCTATCCAGATGTCTGAGACCCCTCATCTGGCTCCTGAAGGAGCAGTAGCTGTACTCTGACCCTCTGGGTAACCAAACTTCTCACCCTATCACTGAAGTGATAGTCTGGCCACCATGCGGAAGAGAGTCATTTTGGTCGCTGGTATTCGGGGTCTTATTCTTTCGGCCACTACCCAAAGCTCATGACCATAGGTGACGGTAGGGACATAGATCAACCAGTAAATTAAAAGCTTGCCTTTTGGCTCGGCTTCTTCTTCACCACAACAGAGTGATGCAGAGTCCACATTACTGCAGACACCGCTCCAGTCTGCCAATTGATCTTTCACTCTGTCCTTCCCTCACTCGTGAACTAGGCCTCGAGATACTTCAACTCCTCCACATAGAGAAAGACCCCATTTCCAACCCAAATGGGACACTCCATTTTTTCAGCCAGAGGATCGTGGTCTTGGATTTAAGGGGCACTAATTCTCATCCCAACCGAGCAGCACAAAGGCCAGTCAACAGAGAAACCCACCAGCATGTCTTACCCCTACCTTGAGGTCTCCTCCCCACGGGACATTTCTGAATTACCCCCAAAAGAAGGCTTCCAGGAGGCATCTTAAACAGATGTCCGGTCCACCTAATCTGCCTCCTCTTAATTCGGAGGAGCAGCGGCTATACTCTGACCCTCTGGGTAACCAAACATCTCACCCTATCACTGAAGTGAGAGTCTGGCCACCATGCAGAGGAAAGTCATTTCGACCGCTGGTATTCATGTTTTTCTTTCGGCTCCTACCCAGAGCTCATGACCATAGGAAATTAACAACAATCCAAAATACTTGTGTTTCAGTGTTTCAGTCGAAAGACAGACAATTCATAACGGGGATTACATATTTATCCTTCCTCTGAAGTCGCACAAACTAGAAGTGAACGTCTGAAAGAGAGTATGTAGTGCTCATTTTGTCTGTGGTTAGTTGACTTGAAAGACATGGATTACCTCCCGTGGAGATGAAGTGGAAAAGTTGAGCACAAAAGACCGAGTAAAAAGTAACATTAAGTCTATTAGACGGTGGGCCGAAGGGCTGTAGAGGCTTTAGTTTTTTAAACGATCGATCCCGACCAAGAGAGTACTTGCTTTTTTCACCTGAAGTTGATGCATTTTTTCTGATTAAGTTTTTGTTTGTGGTCTTTATCCGATCATATTTTTGTGAAAACAAAACTTTTGATACGTGCAACGGATCAGGCACATGCGGCAAAGTACTAAATCACAAACCAATCAGCAACGAGCTCCAGCATCACCTGACTTAAACTCTACAAATCATATTCATGAAATCGCCAAAACAGGAAATTTACTGTCGTAGCTGAAATGCGGAGGACGTGAACGCTATTATATGGTACACCCCGAAATCCTAGCAAATGTGTAGAATCAGCCCATTTGGCTAAGTTTATAAACCAGAGGAAACCCAAGCCTACTATTGATACTAGCTAGCCGTAACATTCCATGCTGTGTTATCAGCATCCTGATACGCCACTCCTGTGATGTGGGACAGATTATCTGGGTGTCAAGATGGACCCAAGGGCACAGACACAACTACAGAATGTGAACTAACGGATTTATTGATTATGGCTGGCGGTAGATACAGTCGGTGGATGGCTCTAAGAAGTCTCAGTTCGGAGAGTTTGAGGTGGAGGTGCTGGCTGGCTGGCAGACAAACAGGTAGCAGGGCAGGCAGGCAGGTAAGCAGGGCGAGCAGGGCAGGCAGGTAAGCAGGGCAGGCAGGCAGGACAAGCAGGGCAGGCAGGACGAGCAGGGCAGGCAGGCCAATCTTATGCGCTGGTTCTCCAAGAAAAGAGACAACGATCTGGCAAAGACTGCAGCAGTCTGCAGCCAGATAAAGCCTCTAGTTAATTGCAAGCAGGTGTGACAGGAGGAGACAGGTGCTGACCCAATTAGCTGGGAGCCCCCATCCCCAGGAGGAGCAAGTGAGGGAATCAAAAAAAGGAAAAACCCAGGCAGCCAGCCCACCCATGACAGTGCCCCCCCCCTCAATGGTCACCTCCCGGTGACTGACCAGGCTGATCGGGATGATCCCTGTTGAAGTCCTCAATCAAGGAATCATCTAAAATAAAGGATCGAGGAACCCAGGATCGTTCCTCGGGGCCATAACCCTCCCAGTCTACAAGATATTGAAGCCCCCGACCCAGAGGGTGAACAGCCAACAACTGATGGCCGCCGTCCACAATTCGAGGAGGTGGAGGAGGAACATCGGGCGGACACAACGGGCTGGTGACCAACGGTTTAATCTGGGATACATGAAAGGTGGGATGTATCTTCATTGAAGCGGGAAACTTCAATCGTACAGCCGAAGGGTTGACAACCCTCTCAATCTCAAATGGTCCAAGAAACCGAGGGGAAAGCTTCCTTGAGGACACTTTGAGCAGGATGTCCTTGGATGACAGCCAGACCTTCTGTCCGGCGATGTACTGGGGAACTGGAACACGATGTCGGTCAGCAATACGACGATTCCGATCGGCTGTACGCAGCAGCGCGGCTTTGGTCTGCCTCCAGACCCGACGACATCTGCGGAGGTGATGCTGAACCGAGGGGACAGTGATCTCGTCCTCCTGGAAAGGAAACAATGTGGGCTGGTAACCGAGGGATGCTTCAAAAGGTGAGAGGCCTGTAGCTGCAGAGGTCATGGTGTTGTGGGCATATTCAATCCAAGTCAGGTGGGTGCTCCAAGAGGACGGATTAGAGGATGCCACGCAACGCAGGGCAGCTTCCAACTCCTGGTTCAACCTCTCCACCTGGCCATTTGACTGTGGATGACAACCAGAGGTTAAACTGACCTCGGCACCCAGAGCGTTGCAGAGAGCCTTCCACACCCGTGAAGTGAACTGGGGACCATGATCCGACACAATGTCCACTGGGATACCATATAAACGGAAAACATGTTCAACCAGTATCTGGGCTGTCTCTAATGCTGTGGGAAGTTTCGGCAGGGCAACAAAACGGGCCGCCTTAGAGAAACGGTCAATTATGGTGAGATTTACTGATCTTCCACTAGAAGGTGGGAGACCAGAAACAAAGTCTAGTGATATGTGTGACCACGGTCTAGCTAGTGTGGGGAGCGGATGCAACAGTTCAGAGGTAGGTTGGGAACTGGAGGCGGGTAAGGGTTCCAAGGGTAGTCCCAATTGCGTCACCAAAGTGTCATCAATAAGACTCTGCACAGCCCCAGAGTCAACCAAGGCCTGCAAAGATAGCTGGTCAGAACCAAAACAAAGAGTTGCGGGGAGTAGCATGCGACTGCTGTTGCCATTAGTGCTGCCCACCAGTACCCCCACATCTACTGGTGGGCTCTGTCTTTTGGTCACACAGGACAGGTAGAAACAAAATGTCCGAGTTGACCGCAATACATGCACGCGTTTGTCTTTCGTCGCTGCCATCTCACCTCTGCCGTAAGCCTGGTTCGGCCCAACTGCATTGGCTCCTCCCCTCACCTGCCATAACAGGGCTAGTACCTGAGCTTGGGGTTGCAAGGTGTTGATTCTTTAATGGTTGGGAGGCAGGGCGACTCGAAACCACTCGTGTCTTGTTGAGCTCATGAGCGCGTTCTCTAAAACGGGTATCAAGTTTCATGGCTGTTGTAACCAATTCCTCAAAGGATTGCGGTTCATCCCTTGAGGCCAGTTCATCCTTGAGGTGATTATTTAAGGAATGGTAAAAAGCACCTAACAGATCACTCCAACCAGCTTCAGCAGCCAAGATCCTGAACTCTACAGCAAAGTCAATAACAGGTTTGTTCCCCTGTTTAATTGTCATCAAACAACGAGCTGCCTCGGTATCTCTCAGCGAGTGGTCAAAAACACGTTTGAATTCGGTGACAAACTCATCATAAGCCAGCGGGTCAACAGAACGGGTAAGGAGATATGATTCCGCCCATAGCAGAGCACGGTCTCGAAGCAGTCCGACAAAGTACGTAATCTTGGTGACTTCATCCGGAAAAGCCTGAGGGGTGCAACTAAAAAACAGCCTGCATTGGAGGAGAAATCCCCCACAGCGCCCAGACTCACCCCCATATTTGTCAGGAGTTGGCAGAGCTAGCACATGTCTGCCTGAGTCAGACAACGAACCAGGGTTAGCGGGAGAGAAAGCCGATGCACCTACCCCACCAGGTAGAGTAACCTTGCTACTAAGATCCTGGATTAGGCTGTTCATCTCTTCAAGTTTACTCTGAGTGGAACGCAACTGACCGACTAAAGTATCTGATCATGCTGTCCTAAAAGAATACCTGTTGTCTAATGGTGGACTTGCCGTATTTAGAGGCAGCGCGAGCTTGTCCGTAACCATTTCACATGAACGTGCTAGACATCACATCCATAGAAACAGCGCGGGAACTTTCGACCCGAGGTAGGGTCCAGAAAATAAGATGCTGGCTAATAGATGCACCGGCACTGAAATGCTGAGGTGTCAGTCGGCTCATCAAACGATGTTTTTATTATAAAGGATTAAATAAAAAGTCTATTGTAAAGATAATTTTCAGCAAAATCTTACATTTAGTCCCTTTAACACATAAACCATTTTTTAAAAACCTGCTAAAACGAAGAGTTTCGTCACACAAAGCAGTACCTCTGGATGTTACAGTAAAGCTCTGAGTCAACCTTGTGGGAATCCCAGCAAGCAGTCCTGTGACTGATGAAGACAAGCCAAACATGCTTATGGTTGCTCCTGACCTAACATACCTTTTTCGGTCTAGTAGAAGAGCTCATCCAGTCAGGGCTGCTTTCGCTCATAGCCATAGGCCTGTCAGCAGTGATGTTCGTCAACATGAAGGTTGGGGTCAGGCTGACACAGAATTTGACGTTTTCTCACTGCAAAGCTTGAACTCCAGGGTAATGCTGGAAATATCTCCTGTTCTAAGTGTGGCAGGGAGCACAGGAAGCGTTTTATCACTGCACAAAGTGATTCCTTTGAAGTCAATAGATTAACATAGTACATTCAAAACTAACTAAGCAGCAACCAGAGATATCTTGAAGTTTAAAAAGGGCTTTCAAAGGGATTTTTTCCGCCAAGGTTACCAATAATGGATTATTTTCTTGCTCGCAAACTGACTTGTGATGAAGATCCACTATAAACTATCCTCTCTTCCTGTCTAATTTCTGTGTACAAATGTTAGGGATCTTATTTCCAGTCTTTTTGAAAAATGAATATGATTTTAATTGTTAAACTTATTTCTCATCCATTGCTTATCCTTTTACACTTTCCTCTATTGTCCCCATCATCAAGTGCAACCATTCCTGTCCAAGTTCTTTATCTGTGGTTGAAATGTAATACCTGTCATGGGAGTGCACTTACCGGCCAAGTGCTGGGCCCCTCCAAACAACATACACTCACATGCTATCATATATCTGTTTAACCAGCACAATTTAGCTCAAAAGCAGGACTACAGACACACCCACCTGCAGCCTCTTTGGTCTAAATCTCCAGTGGCTCTCCCGTCCTTTTTAATCCTACTCTCATCTTCCTCTTTACTGTTGAACTTTACACATTCATGAGCTCAGACTTATCCTCTATTATTGGATGCTGATTGAATCAGATATCAGGGCACTACAGGCACAGAAGGTTTGATAAAGTGGAAAGGATTTTTAACGGTAATCTATACAACGGATGTCTTTTATTGATATGTTGTGGACAGATATTGCAAAGAGACTCAACACAAGTATGTGCGAGTGTGATTATCTTGGCTTCTCAAGACCGAGCTCCATCATTTCCACCTGTTGATCCACCCCCATATCACTGTAAGGAAACTAGAAATCCTCCCGTTTATACTGGCTCAGTGTACTGCCAAGATGAGCTACCTCACACACCCAAATACAATACTACTACATGAGCGTGATTGTATCTCAGAAGGACGCAGTTAGCAGTAACTTAGCCCTGTTTATGCTGGCTCTAGTATTGCTCTTAAAGTAATCAAATACATCAAAAATGTAATTGCTGTGATTGAATCCAAACTGACACACATATGGACAATGTGCTGAATATATAATTATATCTTCAGATTTGCTTTCAAAGGGTGGGAAAGAGCTCTCGATGTGGAGGGAGTGACATTTGGAGATGCTTTTTTTGCCTGGTTTAAAACGACATCTTATTTTGGATTCTTAACAAGGCTGATATGATCTGATTTGAATGTGTGTGAGTACACCGTGTGGGTGTCCCTGATTGCTTTCGGTAGCATTATTAACCTTGCTGGTTGGGGGCTGTAGATGAAATGTCAAGCATCATATCAGCTAGGAAGAAGTTATCCTCTGTCTCAATCTGTCACTAGTGCAGTCTCTCCTTGATGGCAGAAATTAGAGTTAGCGGGTGTGTACCCAGCAATGCTTGGGTGGTCTGAATAGCAATTAAATGACAATTCCTACAGAGTCCTATCTCACACTCAATAGATTGATATGTAAATGAAGATAAATGAATCTCGTCTCAAAGAACCCGTCCTCACCTGGCTGGTCTGTGCCAGACTGTCAATCAGCAGCATCATCGTGGGGATTAAGCTCCTTATACGCATCCCTGTGCATTAAATCTGAAACCTGCATCTATCATTATCATACTTTGATACTGCTATTAGAGTATCTTTTCCCCTTTGTTGCTTCCCATTCTATCCTCTCGCCTGAGGAAAGAATGTGAAATTACTTTCCATTCAAAGGAGAAAGGAAAACAGAGATTTTCACACAGGGTGTGGAGCTGGAAGAGAGTATACCTTCAGATACTGACACAGAGCTTTGCGCTCTGGCTTCAGTCATGGCTATCATGTAAAGTAATCTTTTCCAGAGTGTGGCCAATCAGTGGAAAATCGGACTTCCCATTGTCCTTGATTTTTTAGGAAATCTTTGATTAGAGGTTGTTCTTTCCACATTTGTCTGTCTTCCTTGATCATTCCAGCAAAATCGCATTCTGCTGTTTACTTCACTGGCAGGTATAGCGACAGATATGAGAATAGCTATGCGACGTTTTGACCAATAAGTCCACAAAAAATGTAGAACAATCCAATGAGAAAATGTCTGACTTTTTTCCTTTTTCTATTTCCAGTTGAAATCCTCTATTACCAAGAAGGTTATAAAAATGGCACAATTAACATGGTATTTACTGGACACATTTCAGCACTTTAAAATGGAATCATACAGCTTTTTGCACTTGTCGCTCACACTCTGCTTTCTTTATAAATAGTTGGATTTCTGACTGCTGTGTAGGCCTGGGGGGCTCAATGCTGAGAAGAAAAAACAAGAGAAAAACATGAGTATCACATTGCATTGTCCAAATAAAGACACGCCAATCGATCTACACAACTTTCAAATTTAATGACATAAATTTACAGCTTATCATGCAATTCTGAGATAAAATTGCTACTGTGATTACTTTCCAGAGTTGTAAATTCAAGCCCCCTTCTGGGAAGGCTGTCATAAATCACTATGCAGTGTTATTTAAACTGGACATCAGGATTGTGTTTAATCTTCTCACTGGCATGTGCTGCTGTCAATGTGGCTCCATACTGTAGCACAGTTTTTGGGCTGGTGATTTAAAGCTGTCATAGATACAAATTGCTCTTCATTTTTTGATATTCAGGACGAAGTTTTGGCTCTGGAAAGCTTCTTTAAGGCATACTCCGTCTAAATCTTGGTTCTCCACAGATTTCCTGACAGTATTAGATGCTGAAGTAAAACATGTCTTATATATATTATTATATTATATATATTATATTATTAGTTATATATATATTAACAGTGATTAATGAACGGAAAAACGTCTTTGTTAAATTGCATTTTGTGTTGCTGTAGTTGCAGCCTCTGCACTCGTCTGACAGACAAATCCGGACATATTAACAGCATATCACAACAGTGGATTGAGTAGACTTAGTTGAAGTGACAGCTATGCTTGTTACTGAGAGTGCAATAAAACTGTCACAAGCAGCACTTCACACGTCATTTCCACCATCATTAGTGTTCCCTTTCACCCATCAGTTCCACAATATATAGTTGCAACAATTTGCCCCCCATCTAGGCAGCCTTTCCCTTTCACAAATGAACCACACAAGGTGGCTCAGTCCCACTGCAGTGTGTCCTTTAAGAGCAAGTGTGATAATAACTCAGTGGCATTGGTGTGTGGTGAAAAAAATGTGTATCTGATGTCTCGCAATCCATCTTCCCTGTAAAGTAACATTGTGTGTGTGAGATAGCACACAATGCTCACAAAGACAAACACTCAATTTTAGAATATTTAGACACATTGCATTCAAGTATGTATGATTAAGTAAATCTTGTATATCTTACTGCCCTCTCACAAATTTGTCTGGAAGAATTGTTTTTGAGCAGGTGAATGAAGGACAAACACAGGTAACACAGGAAATTAAAATTTCTTGGGGTAACAATGACTGAGGACCTGTGCAGGAGTGACCACATTTCCACAGCGGTGGGTGAGGCATAGCAACGTCTTTATTACCTGAGGAAGCTGAGGAGCGCCCACATCCCCAGACCTTTGATGGTAAACTTCTACAACAGTGCCATCAACAGCGTTCTGACATATGGGTTCTTAGTGTGGTTT
>JAVQJG010149783.1:0-17507 GCA_036024015.1 Craterocephalus amniculus
AGTAAATTTTCACTTTTATGTGTTAGGGGTGCAGAAAAAATCTGTTCACATCAGAGTTGATTTTATCTGAAATTCCCACGAATCAACATTTTAAGACTTTAAAAGTGTTTGATTGACTGATTTCAAAGCTGCTGTGTCAAAGAAATGTTAAAGTTTGCAAGGTAAGCAAAATAACTTACTGCGGAGTTTAATTTTGCCAGATTTAATACCTTATAATAACTTGATAATTTTCACTGCTTCAGGTTTCCCTAACATGCATGGATATTTCAAATCTTTCTTTTTTCCCTCCACAAAATCTCATCCCTCCTCATTTTTTCACTTTTTTAATCATCTTTATCCATATTTAGCATTGTATTTTGTGGAAAAAAGAACTGTGACGGTCAGTTTTATATGAAAAGTGCCAAACAAGCTTGATTGAGGCGTGTGTGTTTGTTTGAATACAAAAAGATTTGCTAGTCAAAGGTGGACCCTGAACCAGAATCAGTCATCTAAGGGCGTCATATGTTTACAGGACTTCGTCATCATGTCCGTTTGAAACTTCAGTGGTGGGAAAAAACATGAATTCACTCTTGATCTGCATCAATCTGTGTCATCTTTGCTGGCGGAAAGCTACATCTCTGGTTAGTGTTGCTCAATCTTGGTAACAAACAGGAACAATAATTACAGTACTCTGTTGAGCAATGTGCTGCCTCAGGTAACTTGACCCATGCCAATTTAAGCAGGCCCACATGCACAGGATGAGTGTGTTGAATTTAAACAAAGTACCACTTCATGACTTTGACCATGAAAAACATGAATTCCAACAATGTTATTCTGAAAAAAATGTCATATCTTTTATACATATATACAGTACATATGTATATACAGGCAATAATTCTTCCACATTTACAAAAAGTATAAAAATATATTAATATTAATGGAAAAAAAACTCAATTAAAAACATTTCCTTAAAAACATACATGTAAAAGATGCAAATGTCATTCTCACAATATTATGTCAAGCTGAGGTAAGATTTTTAACCACTTCCTTAGTCCACTCATCAGTTCCCTGTTGGATATTTCACACGTTGTGGTTATTCTGCAACTGTGTTTATTCACACACAACCTTCTCATCGTAAAGTTCCAGCTGTCTTTTAGCTATCTCTTCTTTGCGTATGTTTCATTATAATTGTCCCTTTGGCACTCCAGAAAATCCCGAGTGTAGGTGACGGACATGACCTTCTTGAACTTATGGTCGTAGTGGTAATGACGATTTCCTTTGAAGAAGTGCACGTATCCTGTGGAAAATAAAGATCATTGTTGACAACTGAAGGCATGTGTGTGTTCAGTCTTTAATCAGGATGAGAATGCTTTTTACTCTACAGGACAGGTTTTGGTATTAAAGGACATCTTCAACGATTTTTATCCCAGGTTTGAATTTGGAGAAACTCATTTAAAATAAATTCTCCCAATAAACTGTAAAAATAGGATTTCCGGTGTGATTAACGTGAATTGACACATCCTCATTACATACAGTAGAAAGATGGCTGGTGGTTAATTACACAGTTTATATGCAATAGGTTCAGGTATTCCAGAACAGACTGCATGCTTCCTGTCACATCCATCCTGTTGCTCCGTAATCCAGCATGATTTCTACATTTTTACAACATTTTAGTCTAAATCCAACGCTGAGATATTCATATTTATCCTGAAAGTGATTGTTTTTAGGGAAGGTTGAAGTTTTAAATTTATGCAATATATCATCAACATTTATCCTTCACCAATAGCACGTATACTGATATTTACACATCTTGACAAGTTTTCCCTTCCCTATGACTCCAAAAATATTCAAATTAACTCAGTTGATACATGTACTGTACGTACTTGGTTGGTGCAGAGAATAATTCAGGTTGGTAATGGATGCAAATATGTACAATGTTCTTTTCATTATGAGTATGCAATTTATGAGTAAAGGGCTAAAAATCAGCCACATAGCTCTAAGGGAATAAGGTAATGTAGCTACAGTACAGTACCCTCATGGAAGACAGCCGCATCAATCGGTGTTGGAATGTGTGGCCACTCTTCTTCAATGGACTGAGGTTCCTCCATCTTTTCCGTTGTTTCATTGTACCTGGATATGCATCATAAAAGTACAAAACATAACATCTTAGGTGGGCTGGGCAATATATAGAGATTTTCAAATATATCAAGATTGTTTCACATGAGATATAGAACAAGAGAATATCTCTTATTTTTGGAATTTTTCACAAATGTATCCTTGTTCTGGTCATTGAGGGTTATTTTTTATCATTTAAATACATATATACTCCAGTATTTGAATGCTCATGTGCTTCTTATTGTGACAGTGTGAGGGTCCTGTCACTATGCCTGCGACTAATCATGCGTCCTGGCTACTTGGCCACAGGGATATCCCTTTGGCTGAATGATCAGTGTGCATGACTTTCACCTGGGGGGTTGTGGGACTGATCCCCGCCCGGGCCCTCTGTCGTCCTGCCACATTTTCCTTAATAAAAGTGCATTTAGCACTGAAGGCTGTAAATTTGAACCGTCTCCTTGGTCACTTGACTCTAAAAAATTATATCAAGATATATATATTGTATATCTTGATTAAGAAAAAAAAATCAAGACATATAACTTGGTTCATATCGCCCAGCCCTACAGCTCAGTTTTTGATTTGCGTTAAAGATTTAAGTTGATAAATTTAGATTTATCTCTTCAGTAAAGGTTTAGTGCATTTAGGCTGTAAATTTGAACCGTCTCCTTGGTTACTTGACTCCAAAAAATTATATCTCGATATACATTTATTGTATATCTTGATTAAGAAAAAAAAATCAAGACATATAACTTGGTTCATATCGCCCAGCCCTACAGCTCAGTTTTTGATTTGCGTTAAAGATTTAAGTTGATAAATTTAGACTTATCTCTTCAGTAAAGGTTTAAATTTAACAGCCATGGCAAAAGTCACAAATTTATTTAAAAAATATTGGTTTTATATTTTACTCAATTATCTGGCGACCACTCAAAATCATCTTGCGACCCACATGGGGGTCCCCACCTAGAGTTTAGGAACCACTGTTTTAAATGAGAAACAGATGTGACGGTAGCAGCAATCCATCCTGCTGTATACATCTGAGAAAATTCTGTGTTACATCAGTACCTAAAAAGGAAGTTGTCTGTGGTTAGCAATTATCTACTCAATATGTAATCATATGCCTCCTTTGCACAAGCTGGAGTTCATGTTTTATTTGATGCAAAGACAGATTTCCTCACTTGATCACATATAAGGATATAGAGGCACAGGACTTTAACAAGGAACATTTAGACTATTTAAAAAAGAGAATTTCCACGTTACAACCTGTGTATATAATATAAAAAGTCTTTCTTCAAATAAAACTTACACAAAGTTTCAACCATTACTGTCACAACTGGACATTTTAACTGTGAGAAGGGAAATTCATGACATACAGGTTACTTAACATTGCACACCTGTGAAAGCAGAATGTGTCTTTCCTGCTGTAAATGTTGTTACATGTTCTTTCTTATTTTCTTAAGTGTAAGACAGCATTTTTATGTCTGCCTTTTGAGAAGTTGCAGGTCCAACCAAACATACATTACGTGAAATCAGCTCTGGAGATCTTTTTGGTTTAGCATCTTGGATCTGAGTTCTCCAGCCACAGAAGTAAAGGTTTGGATCATAATATGGTAAAACTGCTACATTTGCATTAAATGATATTATTCCTCCTCAGTGTATTTATTGGACTAAACTGATCCACTGTCTTTATCAGCTTTGTCATTTTCGAGATTTTTCTTTTTTTTCCCATCCTGTATTTCAGATTTGCGTGTCAGGTCTGTTTTTAAGATTAACTTTTGACAAAAGAGAAGCATGTCATCTTGTCCGTTTTTATCTGTATTTCCACAGAAGTGTGTCTTCGGAGGAAAATATGTCTTCTTAAAGAGATTCTAAAAAATGAATGCCATATAAATAAAAGAGAGACAGGCAGCTGGCTGATGCATCCAGTGGTCTTCAGCTTTTCATACTTTACAGTTTAATCCTGACTCACTGTATTGATTTTGTGCATGACTTATCTCTCTGACAGAACAGGCAATCTGTTGTCATTATCATGAAAATGTCTCATTTATATAAAAACTATGAGGGAGGGAAACCACAAGGTTCTGTTCACGGCCCTCTAAACACTCAGAAAAAAAAATTGTTTGTCTTGTTCAGGGCCGGTCTGAGCCTTCAAGGGGCCCTGAGCAGAATTTGAGGGACTCCCAACAACCACTGGTCCTCAAGTATTAATGGCTTGTGGTGTAAATGTAACACACCCATTCATTTGCGTACTAATAATTTGATCACATCATACCAATATTGTTTTTTAATCCTATTGGTAAATCAGGAACATAGTATGCTATTAATTTCTAATAATAAGAATGATATGTGAGTAAGATATGCTAAACTTTCATTGAAAAGTAAATGAAACTTCAGCAGACAAGAATCATTTAGAGTAACCAGCTTAATTAGCACATGCAATCTTTGGCTAAATTTCTGAAGACCAAAGCTGATTTGTCCCCTTACTTCTTATGTAAGTGATTCCAAAGTGTGATGTGGTGCAAAAAGCTGTGCATATGCACTCTCTGACCGTGGGTTTTTTTAATGATGTATTGCAGTTTCATAAGAACAATTTCAATGTATGTTTTTTCTATTTTTATCGCATCAAAAATTCTTGACATTTCAAGCTCAAACAGGCCCACCTTGGTTGGATCAGGGCCCAAGCAGTCACTTTCTTTATGTATGGGCTGTTCTAATCTTGTTACAATCCAGAGTTCTACATGGAAAAATCTTCATCCAGTGACTCTGATTGTCATCATGACACTTGCTACCTGCCAAAAATTCTACACCAGTCACCTCCTATGGATGCACAATAGTGGGTCCAGTGGTTTCTCCACGATAGTTGAAAATGTTTTGGTTTATGTTCAAGGCAAATGAAACCAATGGTTTTACATAGCAAATATACTCTATTGGCTATAGGAGAGCAGCATAAGAAAGGTAAAACTGCTCATGTTAAAATAATAATTATCTTTTTTATTTCCAACCCTAACAAGCTGATGTTAAAGCCCATCAGTAAATACAAATAGTGTACCCTTATTGTCTTGAGTTATATTTACATGTGGCCAAGTAAACTGCTCTCAATGTGAAGTTTGCATCATGAAAAGAATATATTTAAGCCCAAACCTGTTATGCAATAGTCATCTAAATTCAACCTCAAAAGCAGAAAATAGTTTAAGACAAATATTGTCAGGTTACTACCTAAATATTTGTTGGACTCAATCACACAAACACTATGAACCCTGTGGTTGAAAGCACTGCATGTATCTGCACCCCCACCTCCTTCCTCCTCATGATGACTTACTGGTTTGTAAAAATAACACTTAACACTGACATCAGCTTTGATGTGGAAATACTCATATGAGTGATATGCACTATAAGCACGTACAGTAAGCTTGGTCACATCCCCATTCATATAGCAACAGCACTCTCCCACTCCTCTCACAGCAGGATAGGGTTAGGAAGCAGTAGAAGAAGAATCAAAAGTCTGAGCTCTTTGGCTGCACCCCAGTTCTGAAGATGACAGTCTGATGGCATCTAATGCCATCTAACCTTTTGTTTTTACTTGTATTTACCCTACACTGCTCTACTCTGCTCTACTGATCCAACTCTACCTGTTTTCTGATGATGAGTGAACAAACATGTATGATCAGTGGTGAAGTCAGCAAACAACAATCACAGCCACCCTAACCGCTGTTCTTTTAAAAACAAGGCTGAGATTCGCTATCTTGTAACTTCCCTATATTACGCTAATCACTGGCCTCATACTCCCCAATTAGAACCTCAACGGAGTAGGTACCATCAAAGTACGTACTGAGTCATGTGCTGGTGAAAACACCCTGAAACTGTGTATAGTAGAGTAGGTGCAAAGGGGGCCTACTGTAAGATGATCCCACCACATATTTAACAGATCCCATCTATAGTAATGCTAGCATCCCGTTCCCACATACATACAGCACAACATCCATGCATGTTCTTTGCCCTGATTGGTCAGAACACTTTTAGGAGTATAAAGGAAGACTTAAATGTCTATTTAGATGTCCATCTACATATAAAAATTGTGCCAAATATGTGTTTTTCTCAGGCACATCATACATGTTCTAAATCTGCCCCAGAATATGTCTTCTTGAATTAAAAACTACAGTTCAGTCAACCAGAGCTGGAGCAGATAAATATGCCATGTGATTTTGTTTTTCTTTTTTTTTCTTCAGGACATTCTTTATAAATACAGGGATTGTGGCTCGGGTAAGCACTACTGTACATTATTCCATTTAACTGAAACAGTCAGAGCGAGGGCTAGCACAAAGTTAGCATAGCTTAAGTAAAGGAGCAAGTTGTGAGAAACAGTCAGGATATAAGATACCTCCAACACTCATGGCCAGTGAAGAACACAGTGGAGAACACAGTGGACTGATTTTCTCTGATGTGGAGGGCAGCATCCACAGATTTTATTCTGGAGGGGAAGCCAAGGACTGAAATGTCTTGGGGAAGAATTTCCTCATCTCTTGGGCGCACCACTTTCCAGTACTGACGACCTGCAAGGAAATCACTTCCATTACACATTATACACACATTTGATATCCATATCTGGCAGACATATCTTTCATTACAAGTCAGTTAAAAGCATAAGGTGTAATCCTTTTGTTTAAAGAACTAAATTGTATTACCTTTGAAAAACACCAGAAAATTCTCCATATTTTCATAGACAGCATCCAAGTTGGAGGCTACTGCATCTGGCCACAGACTGTTGATCAGGGAGATTCTTGTTTCAGTAAACTGTGGATGCTTGCGCCACATAAACCTGAAAAATAAGTAAGCATTAGAGAACCCTTCGATAAATCCATTGTCATTCATCAAGAAAAAATGTGATCAGGAATCAAGTCTAAATTGTGAATAGTTTTACACACCTGCCTTTAAAAAATATAATTTCCCCTGATAACTTTGTTACAGCATCAAATGACAAATCATGATCACACTTGTGAGGTGTTTTTGGAGGAGACATTTTTTTCGAAGAATATTTGGGATTCACACCTGCAGGCACAACAAAGAACAAACATTTTGGCAAATTACAGGATTACAGATTTAACTCGTAACCTTGCTTTCACATGCATTCATCAACTCAAAGCATCCACTGATGTATTGATGTATTTATCAAATTTCAATCTTCTCCATTATTTATTATGAATAGAAATTATTACTTTATTCTTTTATCATCATTTTACAAAGACAACGTTAGCTCTGTAAAATGTGAGCAAAAACAAAAATCAGAGATTTAAAGATCATATTTTGCCAAGTACAGCAAAAAAATAATCAAATATTTAAACTGAAATTTTATTGGGTCTCCCCAATAAAATGTGTTTCCATTACAATAAATGTTTTTAGTGGATCCCACAGAGCTATGTATGAGATGTGCTGAGTGTAGCAAGGGTGAAAAAGGAAGCCTTGATGGCAGAATGAAAATAAAATAAACTTTTCGATCTGCGCTTACCATAAATATGTTGGATGTCTTTGACATCACGATAAGTGAGCTGGAACTTAGCATTAGGGACACGGATATATACTGGGTACATGATGGCTCCAGGGTCTTGGGTGTGGGAAAGACCAAGTGCATGTCCAAATTCATGGACCGCAACATCAAACAGGCTTAGACCTGAAAAGAAAGACAACCTATGTAAGGACAAGGAAAGCAATATTTAACATTTGAGATTAAAGCTTTTCTGTGCAGTACCAGTAAAATCAAAGCTCCAGGTTTCATCAACATCAAAGTGCACATCCCCTCCGATGCCAGTTCCTGGTGAGAAAGCGTGAGCCAGGACTCCTCCTTTGCCATCAAACGGCGATCCATCCTGATGATCTGCAACAAACGGTGCTGCATTACTGCAATAAAAACACTGAGGTAATCCGTAAACCTGAGTCAGTTTCTGGAATGCAGCTTGAAGAGGGTATTTCATTTTCATTTCTAAAACTCACCACGACGGTTGAATGATATAACAATGTCAGTCTTGTTCATCTTTTTAGGTTTGGAAATTTTCAGCTTTGTAACATCTGACCAGAGCTTCCACGCTGCTTTGAAGACTTTGTGCACTTTCGAGGCTCGTCCAGGGAGGTTTTCGTCAGTAATCCTGGTGGCAGAATAATTCATTCATTCAATAATCTTAACTGGTTTGACATTTTCAGTTTTCAGTAAATAGCATGAGGAAGAGTAAATTCACTTATTGGAGAAGGATTTTATTTTCTTTATTACACTTTTTACTCCCAGCAGGAAAATCTCATCTCTGCGTTAACATCCATTGTTACTAAACGAGCAGTGGTGTAACTAACAGTCATGGTGCCCATGGCTTCTTTTGGCATCGGTGCATCAGCCATTGTGGTATATGATGCAATATCACATCAACATTCTCTTTAAAAGTACTGTCATACTTATTTGATGGCATTAAAATACATTCAAACATTCCTTTCAAGATTGAAAGGAATATCTCTACTTCAGCTGCAGTTTACACTGACAATTCACTAACAAACGAACTAATGAAGTTTGTAATATTACCGTAGCATGTTTCCAATGGGCAGGTTGCTTTGCATACATCAGCATTGAGTTCAAAGGATTGATCTATGTTTAACGCTCTCTGGTATTTCCTAACCTGTAACTGAGTCTTCTGTTTTTCCAGCGAAGTGTGTTTTCAAATGGCTCTGCATCTGAAAGACCACAGCGCGGCTTCTTCATGACAGCAAGAGTCTCGTTATCGACCACTCCACTCGGATGCAAGCCGAAGAAGTCCTGCATCTTCTTTAAGTAAGCAAGCTTCTCGTTGGCATCTTCACTGCTATCTGCAGCCCTTTTCTTTCTTTGTGACTTGGGCTGGCCATAGAAGTGCAGCAGATACTCCTGGAAAAGATTTTTCATTTTACTCAAGCAGAAATAAAAAAAAAAAAAAGTTGTCTGTTGTCTCAAACATACTGTGTTGATTGCTCCAAGGACATCATCATCTTGATTTGATCTTAGTCCCCATTATCTTGCTGCAGTTAAAACAAACTCTCAAACATAATGATGAATTACTTTAAAGTGAACATTCCGAGCATTTTTGCAACCTTTAATGACAGTACAGTCTAGAAACATTAGAGGTGTCAGCATTATCAGTACAAAGACAAACATTTTTTTCAAGTAATTAGTTATCTGCAGCTCGATGAACGGTTACACATAACAATTCCCATTTTCATTTTTCCATTTATGGACCCAAAGAGTTGTGAAGATACACCTGACTAATCAGGATTTCAACTTTTCTAGACCTAATACAAGTTTAATTCCAAAAAAGTTCGGACATTGTTTAAAATGTGAATGACAGCAGAATATGGATTTTATAGCCAACAGAACATAAACAGCAAATCAACTGAGACATTTTACAATTTCATGGAGAATATGAGCTCATTTTGAATTTGATGACAGCAACATGGGGTGATGTTTATCTGTGTGTAGCATCCCCTCTTCTTTTAGCAACTTCTGAGAACTGGGGAGACCAGTTGGACCAGTTGCTGGAGTTTTTTTGAGAGAGGCCCACTTACTTTTCCAGCCTTTTTTTGTCCATGTTACCACTTTTTTGTTAGATATTTGGTGGCCATCAAAATGAGCTAATGTTTTCATTTTGTCAGTTTCCACCTCTAACATGTTGTTAATCATCTACTGGGAATAAAATTTGGGTTCATGTTGTTTCTTAATTTGTATTTTGCTCTTTCTATCTAACAAAATGTAATTAATGTTATAATTAATAGTAATAAATGTAATTATGGTTTTTTATACTATTTTTTACAAGCGGCAACCTCCGGCATAGAAATGTGAAGCCTATGCGGAAGTGCAAGAAATTGCAGTTCTCCCCCCCTCCACGGGGTGCTGGCAGCAAAACAGCAATTCCCCATTGACTCCCATTTTAAAAAGGCCAACTTTACAGCAGACTAAAACATGTTTACAGCCTGGTTCAACAAACCATTTTAGGTTTAAAAGGTCAGGTTTACCTTCATTACAACTGTGGGGGGAGTGAAATAAATTCTTACCTAAATGTTTAGATGTTCTTTAATCTTAAAACTTTTCATAATTAGGGGCTTGTCCTTTTGATTAACAGGTGCCAGATATAATGAATCTTCAAACGTTATGTCACTAAAACATATTCTATGTTTTGAAATACCTACTGATTTTGATGAAGAAATTATCAAATAAATAAAGATGTAAAAAATTCCCCCGTCAGCATTCAGATCACTTTGTGGTTGGGTACCTTCCAGTTGTATTCAAAGTTTATTAGACAAATTTAATATTCAAAATCCATGTGCGCTAAGATTGTAATCTTTTTTAAGGCTGTTCTAACATTTAGACAACATTTAATGATAGGCTGACAATCTGAAATGTTTCTCAAGTCAAAAAAGCTACATGCAAAAGCAACAAAGCATGTGGGGGTGCTCTCATCTGATTCATGGTGTAACCACAAGATAAGAGCTGATTTTGTAGACAGACAACATAATTTCTTTCAAGATTGCTGCTTTCTTGAGAAGTGGGTCAAGTGAAACTGATTGTGGAGCCGACTGGCAGTTAATCACAGGGAATATCTCATTTCATCAAGTCATTATCAGTGCACCACATTTTGCTTGAGGTGAAAAGCGCACAGAGATAAGCGAACTGTCTAATTGCACTGTTCTCATTCAAATACTTAAAAAAATGTGTAGATGATGACAGCAAAATTATGGAAAGTGGTAAACTCATCACAGCCTTGCCAATCCTATTGTATAAGTTCAGACAGGATGTGCGAGACAATTTATAATCATGCTGTTTAAAATTGGATTTTAGCTTTAATTTTCATGTAAATCTCATAAAATCTTATCGGCTAAACTAAACATGCATGTTAGGAGTGCGAGCAAAGAACAGAAAAAAATTAGTCCAACAATTTTTTTCTGATATCTAAAATTTGTGTCCTTTTCTTTTTGCATTCAGCATCAAAAGTCAGGGTGTCAGAGGCGCTCTCGAGGGAAATTCATCCCTGTAACAAATCATTGATGAACCATCATTGCACCGAAAACACAGAAGCTGTAGAAGTTGGCTGTAAAGCTGTCTTAAGATTCCACCTACCAAATTAGACACTACCACTCCTTTAACCTACAAATCATGCATCTACAGTTTTCTCTTTGCTATTTCATTTTTTTTAGTCAAAACAAAACAAAACAAAAACCTTACCTCTGCAAACTCCTGGTCTGCTCCAGATAGTCCAGCAAGAGGGTTTACAGGCGGTTTGGGCGTGCGAAGAGGAAAAGCTAGCACACAAATCTGGCTGGGCATCACTAGAGTCAGAAGACTCATCCAGAGCATCTTCATGCTTAGCAGGGAGCGGCTGCTGTGACTTGATGTGCTTGTGCAGCTGTTTGCACACGGTGCTGTATGCAAAGCAGTGGCTGGGAACACCTGTTAATTATGGTATATGTGGAAGCTCTTGTCCCAACAAGAACTGCAAGGTGGCTCCACACACAGCAGTTTTCTTTAATGTCTCTTCAAAGAAATGCAAGACCCCTTACGGTATTTATAACCCAGCTACAGCAGGAAATCAGCTCCGCTCAGAGAGCTCAAATATTTTATCAGCATTCTTATACAACCAAATGGCCTTATCTTTTCTGCGCTTTCCAGTTCATAAGAACTGGAGGGCTGTTTTGACCTGCAGGTGCTGCTGGATGAGACCAGGCAGTGTGCATTATGATAAAGATGATTTACAGGATCAACAAGGAGCAACAAAGATAAAATTCTCATCCTTGTCAGAGAGTATCTTAACAAGGAAGTTCAGTAGCAGCAAATTTGCCACAAAAATGGCAACAAATAAAAAAGGATTTATTATCACATCTGTTGTGAATTAATTTATTTTCTCCTCAATTTCTGCGTACAATGCAGTATTTTTATTCAGGTTACCTTTCAAAGGATAAAACAGTGTCAGTTCCATGCAACCATCTGCAGGGTCTGAAAACAGAAATAATCCACTGATGGCTGCTTTCTGAACCAAGATGTCCTGTTGGTGCCAGAAGGTCAGAGGAACATGGATGTCTCAATATGGATCTGCACCAACTGCATGATGCTGTCATATGACTATGGGGCAAAAGACATTATGTTTTTGACTGCACTAATAAACCAACAAAGTCAATGTTTTCTTAAATGAAAGGCAGTTTAATTAAGATTTCACAAGGATGAAAGTTTGTGTTGTAGCTGTGACATCAGGGGAAAGCTAGAATTACTCCATGTACAGCACTGAATCATGGCAGCCACAGCTCAACCTGGAAAATTTGCCTGAGCTGCAGTCACCATCCTTTTCCACACATACAGGATGTTTATCCAGTTTTTCCATGCAAGTACACCGTACTGTAATACGATAACTCAAAAAGAAACACTGAAGGCAGTCTTCTTCTAAATTCTTCTGTTAAACTACTGAACCTTTTCCATTTTGTCAGTGATGCGTTCCCTAGCAGCAGTTAATTATGCATCCATCTTGCATCCTACCTCTGAGCTCTCTCCAGACTAAAAAACAGTCTAATCTTCATTGTTGTCTTACTTCCTGCTTTGTCTCTGGCTTTCTTTCAGTTTCTCTCTCCCAATAATGTCATTGCATTTCTCTGGAGTCTCTTTGAAGTCTGTGACGCTTGCACAAAAAGAAACTCAGCTGCAATATCATGCACTGCCCGCAGCTGTTAAGTGTAGTTTCTCAGACTGGAGCTCTAGAAATGCACATAGAGATGCCACCGTGCCATCAAATGTGCAGAGTTTTAAGGTCATAAAGCTATGGAGGGCATGATGTCAGATGTCAGATGATGCTTCAGTCATAAAATCAGGATTTTATTACAGCAAAGCATTACACTGAAAATGTTTTATGGAATTATCAGTTTACAGTCTTACTGGGCTGCTTTTCAATCATGATTTCTGACACTTTTGGTTTTCTGACAAAACCAATAAAATTATGTGAATGAGAGCAACATTATTGGCAATTTGACTGCACAGACACTGACACTGTGTTTACCAAAAGCAGTTTAAAGGAGTCTTTATTATCCCCATGGGGTAATTTTCTTTGCAGGAGTCAAGCAATCAATCAGTGCAACAATCATAACATAAAAACAATAAATATCAAAAGGGCATGCCTTGGCGGATTGAAGTGTAGTTGAGACACAGCATTGAATAAAAAGTAAAGATCCTTTAGAGCAAAAGATATTATTATATATTATATTATTATATATTATTGCAAAGCTGAGGAGTGCAATATAAAGAATGTTTAGGGTTAATTATGCTTCAATGATAGATAAGATCAAAAGAGTGATGTAGTCCTAAAAACAGGATTGATGTTCTTCATTTAACTTTTTATAAGTTTGATCTTGAGTAAAGCAGAGCATAAAGTAGGATGTGCATACTGGCCAGGCATGACTCATGGATCACACCTGCTGCTCCGACATACATTCAGCTTCCAAAGAACAAGATGACCAAACCGGCCAGTAACTGAAACCAACTGTTGTGTCCAGATGTAGGCAACCATCCCCAGAAGCCACAGGTTTTAGGTATCCCTGTCTCAACAAACCTGATTCCGATCAAACGAGTGAGTCACTAAGTAAAACTGCTGGATCCATTTCATTTGGACCAGGTGTGATGGAGGATTACTGTTGGATCTATGTTTATAGGACTGGCGCCTAAGCAGGATTCTGAAAAATGTGTCCATGATTTATCTTTAGTCTGTGACTTTGTCCCTGCAGGTCTTCCTAAAAAGTCCATCTGACAACTGCATCTAGTCCAGAATGCTGCTACTCAGTCTAAACCTGTGAAAGTGGATCATTTGGCTGCTATCCGGACTGCCAGATCATTCTCTTTGTGTATGTAATCACATGTAATCTGTGTACATAATACAATATGAATAGCACTTTTACTTATTATTTAATATATTATAATTATTATTATTATTATTTAAAATAATATAATTAAATATTTCATTGCGTTTTATAATGGGCAATCTGCAGTACAGGGTATTTACATTATGATGGTTTTTGTATTCATTATGTACCTAAAAAATTGTTGCAATTTGGATTAACCTGCCAAGGAACAACAGACGGTAATTAGATGGCTTAAATTGGGCACAAGTGTTCATAAATGTATGCTTCAATATCATTCCTACCACTGTGATAAATATTCTTCAACAACTCAGTGAATATTCAGTGACTAAACAGCCAAACAAGCTTAAATGTAAATCCAATATATTATTTAAGGACAACTGAAAAGCAACACAATCTTGAGGATGCAATCAGGTTGGATTGGAAAGGTAATGCATGCTGATCCTTTCTTATATGCCAGATTATCCCATATAAGGGTAATCTATTACGACTTTGGTTGTGGTAATAATGTGCTTAAACGATGAGGCACCAGAGAGAATGTCTCTGTTGGGCATTCAATGAGCGCACCACTAGATTGGAGTCCCTGGTAAATAAATAAGTAAATATTAAATATTAAGTAAATTTAAAAAAAATTAATTACTATTACTGTTCAAACACAGAAATTGAAGAATTATTCGTTAACAACTTCAAATATGTCAGCTAATAAAGTATTCCAAGTACAATAGTAACATCAAAATTGTATTTTAAGGGCTTTAATGCAGTTTGTTGTCTGCCTCAGGGACTGGGGCAATCCCAGCATGAATCATCTCCACTGACAAAGCCTCACCTATATTATTCCTTTTCCAGTGAGTGGGACTTCAGTCGTAAAGTGCCAGCCTTTTCAATAGGTGATTCCAATCCTGAGTCAAAGGAAATGCATATTCAGGGAAAAACCCTTAAATGACACTAGTTTGCGCATGTGTTGCTGCTGACTCATAAAATATTCCTGCCGTGCCCGCAGGCCAAAACTGGAGTTAGTGCTTCCAATAAAACTATTAGGTGAATGGCGTGTTCTCATTGTGCAATACCTGAATGATGATTTAATATCAAAGATCTCTCTAGATGAAGTTGTGTGTTTTTTATTAAGAAAGACGCTCAGATTCATTTACTGAACAAACCAATGGAGATGTGTTAAATACTTCTATATGTTCTTTTAAGTCTGGGATCAGTGTGAGGTACTGAATGATAAACAGTGTTACACAATGTCTGGTTGTTGTGAGTACAACCACAGTGAAATGGTCACATCTGGTTCAGTGAATGAGCTCTCTTTCTACAGCACCCCGCATCACAGATCCATGGTGAAATTGTCCTGACAGCAACAGGATGTTTGTTTTCATAAATGTCAAAGAACATAGTCACACACTGACAGCCTTCACCCGACTGTGTTTATGTACAGTATAAAATCAATGGAGGAATGCGCTGCAGCCTATGGATGTTGTTATTATCCTTTGTCTGAACTTGTTCTTCTCGAGGTGTGTGGAAAAATGCCAAGAGAGACTGACAGTCAAGTACAGTTGTGTCCAGAAAAATTATACAGTAGCTTCAACTCTGCTTTTCAGAACACTAGTTTGATGATACGTGTCATGTTTTGAGTCCCTCTGCTGCTACAGACGTTTTAAGGACAAAGAAGTACCACTGATACAAATATTTGAGTTATTTTTTGTATTTTGCATTATTTGTCTGAAAAACAACTCAAATATTTATAAACTGACATCCTGAGGGATCATTCAGAAGATCCTGAATGTATTCTAGCCCTAAACAATTCAAGACTTTGTAAACCAAGGGCAGAATTTTGAGGTCTTTGGTAAACAGGAAAGCCAATGTGAAGATCTGAGGACTGGTGTTATATAAGCCACTTTCTTGGTCTTACTTTTAGCAGCACTTCTGACTAACAGCTACTATCTGATGGACTATGTAGGGAGATATATACGGACAGCATTACTGAAGTCTAGTCGGGTGGTTCCCCAACATTCAGAGCCATTGATACTGTATGTCCACATATTGTCCTTACAGGGAAAAGGTAAGACTATTTTGTTAATTTAACTGTGACTTTACTGAAGGACAGGACTCAGTTACAGTATTTATGGTGAGAATCTCACTACTGAAAACATGAAACCAGCATGGTTTTAGCACACAATGGGGCAGGAGGTCCATGCATGAATAACCTGTGTAACCTGTGAATTCCTGTGTAACTTTTAACCCAGCTATTACCCTAAAATGAGTAATAATGGATGATTCCTGGGGTCAATAAAAACAGCTTCATTTCTAAGTGTTGCATAGCCTGTGGGAAGGTACAAGTTTAGCGCCCCATAGTAGTCAAAAATTACACTGTGGCTACGGTTACATGATGTGTTTTAATTCAGAATTAATAATTCAGGACCAGAACAGGATTGCAGAATTAAGATTAGTACTTGGTTACCAATTAATACTTGGATTAATTAATCTCTATCCAGGCTGCTACGGTAAACAAGTGTCGTGTTTTATCAGAAATCATCTTACATGCCACACATTCCTTTACCTGGTCATTGAGCCGGATTCTTGAGAATTCAGCTACTAAAGAAGTAGGTTATCAGACGTAAGATTACATTTGAAGGAAGTGACACATATTTTGAGCTGTGTCCAAAACAAACAATTTGGTGGATTTAGGAACAAGCCCTTTGGTGTAATGTGGTTTCTTCAGCCTACTCACAGATGTGAGAATAAAACTGTGGGGTGCTTCCTCAATTATCCCTGTGTGGATTGTAGAGTAATGTATTTTTGAACAGTTTTGGAAAGAAAATTCCCACAACTGAGCAATCTTTTTTTTATTTTGCAATATTCTACCTCAATTCTCAAAGACAGTTATTGAAAAGCACTGCTTCCCCTTTTCACCTATGTCCAAACATCCTCTCTAACTCTTCACTTTAGTTGTTGCTGTATGTGAAAAGTATGTTTACTGAAACTTTGATACCACTGCTCCTTCAAGCTAAATGTTTCAACTCAAGGAACTATTGTGTTTTCTCGTGTAAACAGGGCCATAATGATGAGTCATTTCAAAGCATAAAGTCTGACACATTTTCTTTTATTGGACAGCACAGACATCATTAGACTGGCACGTAACCAAAACTTGACAAAAAACACATTGGCAGAATTTGCTCTTCTGGCCTCAATGCATGACTATGAGCCTTTATATGGAGTTTTAACATTGAAGGTTGTGAACATGTGAAATGTACGGGAGGCCAAAGAATGAGGCACAGACTTTGCATTAGACGCTGCTGTTTGTCCTCGTGAAGCAACAACTGCTGACAATCAGGGGGAGAAACACAGAAAAACACAAGGGACACATTTACAGCTTTGTCACAAACATCAAGGCAACTTGGATTCATTACACTGCAAGGATAACAATAAGGCACCCTCTTTGATTACTGGTCACCGTTTACTGAGGTGAGCAGTGATTTCAAGAACATGATAATATAAAGATTCCACACAGACATTTGGACATT
>JAVQJG010149798.1:0-26754 GCA_036024015.1 Craterocephalus amniculus
TATTACATACACATGCCATACATAAAGACCATCATTATTTTAAACTAGGTCATGTCTTCCATCTTATAGTCAATTAAATCTCTCCATCAGTGCCCCAAGCACAACATCATTTTCTTGATATACCTGTAAACCCTGGGGTTTTAATATACTATTTCCATATATTCTAAAAGGCTTCATTCAATTTATGATTTTTTTTCTTCAAAAAGGAGAACAGTTTTAACAAGTGAATCCCTATAGAATACAACGGGACTGTTGGCGTCTATGTTATTTAAGTCTGTTCCTGGATTAAGTGAAGCATTATCTTCCGCGTGATCTTTCTCTTTTCCATAATAAGCCATAAGGGTTGGGGAGAGAGGAGAGCATGCGCGGCGGGGTGGGGATCTTCCCAGTCCGCTCCCAGTCTTGCCATTGAGGCCAGGACATAAAAGCCCGTGGCTCCCTCGCTCTCTACTCAGACCAACCACTCAACCATATGGAAGTCCGCGGATTTAAATTATTTAGCCTAATCGCTTCATTACGTTTTATGTCAGACTATCCAGCTAATCCCTTTAATTTGGATACTTAATTTTTCTCCCACTATTCATGCTATAGCCTCCTCCTCAGTCCTTACTTAAAACTCTGGGATAGTTTAACTTATTGAAACGCATAGTCTCATAGCCCGAGACCCCGTATCCTGCTCAGAGGACAAGCTACGGATGGCCGGAAAAAAATCCAGATTTGCATAATTCTAATCATCTTGTGCCGTTATCATTATTTAACGGCAGTGTACGGACCATTAGGGTCATGCCTGTGCGCATATGATGTCCCCGGAGTGCCAACAGTCAGTGGAGCACATAATGAAGGCTGTGGTTATCTCTGATATCTGCACAAAAGGAAACACTCCCTAATATACCTTTAATACCCGCTGCTTCTGTATTTTTTCGAAAATAAACCTTCTTATTTGTGCTGAATTTGTGCGCTCGCAGCGAAATAAAGAAGGAGGTGAGGAAGGGTCTCGATAAGCAATGTGCACTCATGTCTAAGGAAAAATACTGACAAGACACTTAATGAACCGTGAACCCTACAGTGGAGAAAGCAAAGCATCTAAACTACAGCGTGCAGCAGTCTGAGGGGGCTCCGCGCAACGCAGAGGAGCTGATAACGTTTCCGTTTATGAGTTCAAAAAGAGAAAAAGGGGGGAAAAAATGGAAAGAGGCTCTAAATTAAAATCGACATGAAACAGGTCACGTTTATGGCGATGCCTTTTCGAGGTAATCTTCCCAGGTCGGTTCCGGGTTCAAGACTTAATGGACCAATAATAGCAAGATTATTCAGAATTTTTTTCATTCCGATGGATGGAATGTAAAACGACTTTAATCATATGCAAATAACAGCAGAGCGGAGTAGTGACCCAGAATAGCTGAATAGCCAATAGGGAGAACACGCACTCTTTCTCTCTCACACACACACTCACACACACACAGAGGGAGGGAGGGTGGAAGAGAGGGAGAGATGAAGCCTACCTGATCTAGGGCCACCGATCTTGTGATTTCCTCGCTGTCTGATTTGGACCCGCCCTCTCTGTCGTCTATGACCAAGTCGATGGGCATCTTGCCTTTCAAGCAGCTGATGTATCGGTGACAGAAATTATCACACAGCTCGTGTACCTGCAGAGAAAAGATGAAGAGTGTCATGCGCGCATACAAAATGGACATCAAACAGCAGTGGCACAGGCAGCAACCACCATCGATAAGGATGACGCAAAAAAGGCAATAGCAACAAATATATCACTGTTTCACGAGAACTTAGGCTAATGATCACTCATACCATGAAAAAGGTATTCAAACACTCAAATTCATATTTCTGGCTCCAAAAAAAAGATTCTATTCACTTTTTCTGTAAATAAATATATAAAAAGACTTGAAGAGCACTGTGCGCTGGTTTAGCTGGGGTGCGTCCCGCGCTATGTCATCCCACTTTGATCACACTGGGAATGCTAACTTTATTTTTTCCCTCCCCTCAAAATAGAGATATCGTCGAAAATTGACAGTGACAAGAGGGCTCAGAGGCTACAACACACTCAACACCCGTGCAAAATTCATCATCGGTGCCCCGGGTAGTGGCCATTAGCAGAGAATGACCCGCTTGACTGATATTTAAGGTAAACTGTTTAATTTCGTCTACTTATTACATTATCACTGCCAATGTGACGCATCCTCTGCTGCTAGAGGAAGGAACGACGAGTCAGCTGCACGAGGAGGGGGTGGAATCCAAGGGTTAACAAACTTCATTTAAAAACTTGATTTTATTTTCTATTTGCACAGAACAACTTTCATCTTGGAGTAAAGAGGCGCGTGTGGGCTTTAAAAGCCCAAACTTTTCATATCTTTGATTTTTGTTTCTATAAGTCAAAGTCTGGGTGAAAGGTGACATCACAGGCCACCGCAGTCTATCTGATACACAGACAAATCAAGAATTTTACACCCACTACTCAGTCTATCCACAGATGGCCGCCTGGGGCCTTTTGCCCTCCACAAAGAATCATTTCTAAAAAATCCCCCAAAAGTTCTCCTATATGTTTCACCTTGCATGCATTTGCTGCCAGCATTAGACTTCATTAAAACATGGGGAGGGGGGCATTTTGGGCACAGAGATATCCGTTCCAGTTGTAACAGCTTGCGTCGTGATTAAATACGGAAGAGAAATGGCCCCATGATTGATTTTGACGCTAATTATAACCGACTAGCAAAAATACATTTATGCAAATACAGCCCATAGGTCTGAAGTAGCACGCTGGACAAAAATGGCGAGAGAATATTACCTTCTCCAGCTCCAGAAGATGAAATCGTAAAACTTGAATGGCTTGAATCATCTGAAAATTTAAAATAACAATAAAAAATTGAGCTTTTCACATCTCTTGATATTAAACAGGTGCGTTTTTCTTAATACAAGTAACTACAAAATGAGCGAAATGTTCATAGTAATGGGTTTTATGTGAAGCTAATATTAAAGTTGGACGTTATTGCAATATGGAGAGCAGGCGTACAGTACACGCTGAAGCCGCAATAAGCCTCAGAATCAGAGATCTATTAGCCACCGTGTAGTCGTGAGGAAAATGTTGATCTAACAACCCGATTAGAGTATCAAGCTGTACAATGTCTAAAGAAAGAATAAAAATAATTTCCCAGGCAGAGTTCAAAGGTGCGTGACAGCTGTCTAACAGCGGCCCTTCATGTGCACATACAACCGGGGGCCATTATGATATCAAACAGCTCAAACGGAGCAACATGATGTGCAATCCTGCTTTAAGTTTTCAGCACCACGTGTCTCTCTGACACATAGCAGCAACCCGCCAATAAACATCCAAACAACAGTTGCTGGATGCAGTTCAAAAAATTATGTTGGAAAGTACAGACTTGCAAAATAACAGAAGGGTTTCTTACCAGATTATCCAATTCTGGATTCGATGAAAATAAAGGTTTTTCTGCCCGAATCTAAAAGCAAAACATTTTCAGATAAGGCATGAATATGGTTAATAATGCAGTAATAAACAATAAGGTATGTAAAAATGTAATTAACACACACACACACACACACACACACACACACACACACACACACATCTAGTTCAATGCATCATTTTGCGTAAGAGAAAACGCTTAAATTAATTACAAAGATTTTTTAAGCCTTTTCTCTGATGAGTGAATGTGCGCTAATTTGTTAACTTTGGGCACAAAAGTCAGAGCTCCACACTTCGGACATGCAGGCATAGGAACTCAACCAGCCCGAGCATGCAGCAGCTTCCAAGAGTCGAACTTTCCTGACCTGTTTTGCAAACACTGCTATGTCTTCATTGAAAGATTCCGATGAACAGACGTCTCCTCCTGCCACCCCGGGCTCTCTGGGGGTGCAAGTCGCTAATTCACATTTCTCAAAAATCAGTGCAAGCAAGGGGAACAGGGGGTGCCTGGGAACACACACACAATAGCAAATGTCACCAGAGAGAACAGCGGCCGGGGTCAAGACTACTCCAGGCTAGATTTAGCCAGCCATGCTACTCTTGAACAACTCGCCCGTGGGGACTGCTGCTGCTGCAGCCCCGCGTGCTATTATATTATGCAGCGGCTCGGAGAAAAGGCTGCAAACAGCGGGCAGACTTCTCTGATTAAATCTAGTCGCGCCTAATAGGATGAAAGCTTAGAGTCTGTTAAACTATTTTTTGCACATGGTCTCCGTTTGGAGTCTGTGTGTGCGTGTGTATGTGTGTGCGCGCGTGCGCGTACGTGTAGGCCTATGTGTGTGTATTTGTGTGCATGTGGAAAATGTATATAAAATGATCAGCGTCAAAAAAGTGCTCAAATTTGTTTATCATTTATTTTTTAAGGCCTTACAGTAAATACAAGTAGACAGTGTAAAGCGCTGAGGACAACACGCCTCCTAAAGTACGATGGTGGGATAAGATGGTTAAAATGGTGACCCCTTAAAGTTCAATCACTCTGAAAACACATTTAAATTTTTTTTAAGTCAACTCCCACATATTAATAACCAATGCTTATTTGTGGAATTTTTCTTTCATCATTACATATTTTATGAGGCTGATGCTTGGTTAATTAGTTCAAATAGACAGTAATTTAAAATTTTTATATAATGAAATATGACCCTTTGAATGAATATGAAAAGTAACAATAAAAAAGACAAATTAATACAAATGAATTGGTTATTAAAGTGGATACTTGTCTCAGTTCAAGAATCAATTTTAATTTGTATGGTTGCTTCTCAATACAAAACTTTCAGAGTAGGCTACTATTTAATTTTCTACACTTATATTTTGCTCATTTAACTAGAATAAACAAGTGGTAACCTGTGCAGACTTTATAAGAGTAAAAATACCCAATTACTGAAACAATTAAAGAGCAAGAAAAACTAGAACAGCCTTTCTGGATCTCAGTATTTTCTGAGCTCCTGACACGCTGCCGTCCCGGACACCAAGCCGGTGTATTTTGCTGACCGAATTCGCACCCACAATTCCTCTCTGGCTGCACCGTCCAGGTCCGGATACACCCGGGAGTGACTTCCCCCTTTCACCGACTGGAAGATTGCACCTACCCGTAAATAGCGTCTTTATCTCTCTTGAGAGCGTCGTTAACGGAGGAGCCCATACTGGGAGGCATGGTGTTGGTGTGAGCGGTGTGCGGGTACTGGTGAGAGTGCAGCTGGGGACCATGGTTGAGATGCACCGCCTGCATGGACCGGGCGCCGTGCGGATCTCCGTACATGGTGGTCGGGATGCCCACACCATCCATCCCGTAGTGGGGCAAGTCTTCGTACTGCACACAACACACGCGAGTCCACCGTTAACAGGCATGCACAAGAACATGTTGGACTCTAAATGGAACTTTGCTGGAAAACTACAAGTCCCAGAGACACAATAAAAGTTAGCAAGACAAAGACACTTTTTGTTTTATTCATCAAAAGAGAAAGTCAAATTCTGACAACCATGTAAAGTAGTTTTATTTGTAATTTACAAAGCCAGACGGCTAAAATTTTCTTTAATTAAAAGTTGTTTTTTTTCTGGATAGAAATGCACAAAAACCCCTTAACCCTATTTTAAAACACTAACAATTACATTACATGAAAATCGACTAAAAAAAATTATCTTAGAGATCTGACGTTATACAACTTGCAAAGAAAGGTTTTAAAGGTTGAAGGACGTTGTTTACAAAAGGAAACCAACTCAGTGGTGCAAACTAGTTTTGTTCTTAGCTTATTCACTGTGACCAGTGAGCCCATGAAGAAAATTGCATTAATTTTTCAGTGCGTTTAGAATGATAAAAAGTAACAAAACTGTAGCAACACGACTCTGTTATCTTTTTTATATATAAATAAATATATCATTTACTATCCAGTTAATAGGTTTTTAAATGCACTAGCCAGCTGTGTTTTCACTGTGCACAACGTAAGTCTTAAACTTGTCAGTTGCTGTGCTTTCTAATTTTAAAGGCTCATAATTGTGCATCACATTAATACCCACTAAGCACACTATTATTCGTGCAACAAAGACAAGTAAACGTGTGTTGCGTTTTTTCAGACGACGTTCAGCAGAATATTAAAACTTTTTAAGTCAGGTTTCAGCTGAATAACTCAGCGTTATCTTTACGCTCTTTAGTTTTTGTTTTGTTTCCTATTGTTTTTAAAATTGTCTAATAAGCTCAGGAATGTCGATTCAGGTCTAAGAAAGCACAAAGTAGGATTCTTAAATTGTGGTTTGCCAAATTAGTAGGCTGAAAATAATCTTGAATTATTGATGGTGCTCTCAGGACGTGACAAACAAGTGTCGGGGAGAGACTAAAATGCATTATCACTTAAAGCTGAGCGCTTCGACCCTAAAGGCAAAGAGGTGCAAACCCCAGCGTGCAGCTCCAGTGCCAAACTAAGCAGCTAAATGTGCCCACTGCCTCTTCTATTCCGTCTTAAAACTGTTCGCGTGAAAATCCAGTCGCTGTTCCGAGGCAGTCCTGCTGTACCTTTATGAATCAAAGTGTGTGTCATCACCTCATCACTGAAAACTGCTCCACTGGAATTATGCTAATTTTCTATCTTTTAGTGTGATTATACAGCCGAGTGATGAGTAACTATTGGCGAACTAAAAAGTTTTTATTCTGTGAACAAATTCTCGGTAGGAAATCTTGACCGAACAGTCAACAGTGAAATGTGGGGATTTGTTTTGCCTCTCTGCCCTCCCCCATTTTGCTTCCAGTAACTGGCCTGTCAAAACTAATCTAAAATACATAGCCGAAGTGAGATATGATCACGCTTTCAGTGTCCCACAGTGGGCCGGTTTTGTGGAGTGAACGAGTGCGGCCGTGCGTAACACCGTGCCAAAAGACGCCAAACGTCAAATTGTGTTCTCCATGTGTCAGGGAAGACGACAGCAACTTTTGCCGCGAGTGCGTGTCCGTGCTGGGTAAGTGTGTCATTAAGCCACGTTACAGTGCAGCATTGCATTCAAGCGCAGTGGACTTAGAGAAACTTTTTAGGGAGGATAGCCCTACGTACCCGTTGCGCCATAACCCTCCTCACTCCCAGGTCGTCCTTTCAGTTTAGGTAAATCCCCTCTGAGGCCAGGGTGGACACGAAATAAAGAGAGAAAATCCAAACAAGCGAGAAGATGTTTCAGCCAAAATCCCGTGTGCCTTTCTTTCTTTTCTTGTCCACGGAACGGTGAAACCAGCTCCAGCTCTTCAGTGCAAGTTTAGCCCAGGCGCGGCGAATATGTCCTCGGCTATCCTCGCGGCAGCAGCACCGGGCTCCTTTTCCAAAACCAGGATGAAAATAAAACAGCCCCTCAAACAAAACTGGCGACTCTCATGGCTTTTTGCCACTCCGCCTGTCAGTCAGAAAAGAGAGGGCTTGTCAAAAGTACCGGATGAATGATGGTCCGACGCGCGTCTCCACGGGATCGGCACCACCTAAATGTTAATGGTCACAATCACAGTTAAAAAATGAAGCTGCTCTCCTCTCGTTTTCTTTGATCACTCTCGGCTCCCGGCTTGATTTTCTTATGCAAAAGCGTCTAGAGGAGATCAAGAGGAGGTGGGGTGATAATTCTGGCTTAGGCTTTCTTAAAGGAGCCACGATCGATGCTGTGCGTGTATGTGTGTGTGTGCATGGGTGAACGTGTCTATATGTGTGTGAGTGCGTGTGTATGCGTGAGCCGCCTGCCCGTTTGTGTACAATGGATGTGTGTGTTGAGCAGAAGAGGAGCGGAGGATCTGGACCAGACTGCTGAAACCCGGAAGTAGTGGTGGCCATAACAGGTCGCGTCTTACACAACGCACCGGGCTGCCGCAAGTCGCGCGGAGTGGAGGGGTGGGAGGACCCTGCGAGCCACAGCCAGCCGCACTGCGAGCTGGAGCTAAACTGGGATAAACACAGAATACACATCTATGGCTCCAGATTCACGTCTCATCCTCACACACTCACTTTACTTTTCAGTGAGGGACACTGAAGCACTAATTTCGGGCCTGAAATCTGCTTTTCTACTTGTAAACAGTGTTTAGACGACTAATTGAAGCAGCTATCAACTATCATGTGAGTTATTATCAGGTTTGTAATTAACATTGGAGATGACTTGGACTTTAAAAGCCAGTGTGTATATATTTAAGAGGCTTTATTTAGTTTCCAACATTAAAAACAAGCATACATTTTATTATAAATCTGTTTATTTAGCATTGCAATAGTGGTTAAACTTCTATGGAAGGCTGCCATCAACGTCTGCATGAAATCCAGGGAGTAAGTTGTAGCCAAACATACAGTTCTGCAGGTTGTGGGCCTCTTGCTACTATCCGCTTGTGAGTATTTGCATTAATTGCATCTTGGTTGCAATGTTTGTGAGATTCAAGAATAGAAATATACAGCTTATAAAATTATTGGAGAAGAGAAAAACTCAAACTAGATAGGTAAATAAATGCAACAGCTTGCAGAAGAAATATTTTATTTAACTTTAAGTAACTTTGAGTTGTCATTTTTATAATTTTAAAGCATCATATAAAGTCTGTATCTTGAGAGTGAGTTTATCAGATAGCAAAACTGAAAAACAAATCACTAAAATATCACAGGAGCTTTTTTTTTAAATGTCTATGTGTAAATAACCGTTGATGGTGTCTATCCCTCTCCCCCACAGCTGTGCTGAATGGGTCGCTCCACTCTGCCCGGGCTGTCCAATGGCAGGGAGGAACAGTGATGGGAGCCCCCTATTGGCTCCCTATGTGATCGATCCGGAGTTGATTGATCGGCTTTAGGCCACAGTCGCGGGCAGGCGCAAAACAAAACATCTTCTGTGGAGAGGAAACACGCTTCATTTTGCGCTTCTGTCTTCTTCAACAGTGTGTATTTTCACCAAAACACACACAGAAATATTTGAGCGAGACATCTCTCCCACTCTCGCTGGGTTCCTGTCCCACGCTCGCACGCGCAAATGCGCACGGGCACGCATACTAATTTTCATATCTTTTAATTTTAAGCACTCACTTTAAAATTCGCCCAGTGTTAAACAAAGTTTCTTCAACACCAAACAACGGTCAGAAGAAAACTTCTTGCTGTCATAGTCAGCAAGATTAAACTTTTTGTCTCTTTAATGATCAGTTCCGTTATCGAATCTCTGATTGCTCTGTATGGACTGTAAAACGTTTAAAGAAATATTGATTAGCTTTAATAAATGATGGGGAGCTTAAGTTCATAAGAATTTCAAGTCAAGTGATTTTACAAGTTTGAGAGTGGTTTTACTGAAGAAATGGTTGCGGCGCTTTGTCGTTATTAGATTCTTATAAAGATGCACCTATTTCATTTCTTTTTGTTTGTCTTCTTCCATTTAAGAATAAAGTTTAACTAAACCAATGTCTGCAGGAATATTAATGAGATATAAAAATGGAATAAAACATTATTAGATTTTAAGGATTTCCATAAATTCCAAAAGAATATGCTTATTTTGCTGACTTATTTTCGCATGATCACCCATACCCAGCTTTTCCTTTACCCCTCAGCCCGTTATTCACGTATAGAGAGTGTGTAAAAGTGCCTTATTATCTCGTAATTATGCTCATAAGGTGTTGCTGCTCGGTGACAGCCTGTTTGAAGTTTTTTTTTTCTTCCCCCGTGCAGCGTGTCCAGCCATCGATCATCTGCCCCCGGTGCCACAGACGGTGCCATAACATGATAATGCGGCTTCACACATTCGTCGGTGATTCCAGAGGTACTAAATCCCGAGCGGTGGGATCCGTAGGGACAATTTTACAGGCATGAAATGACTGTTAAAGGCTCCTGCAGTCCGGCCGGCAAGGCTCCGTCGCGCTGACTGCAGAGAAGCCACGAGGCGCGGACTTTTACGCACAGAAATAGCGGATCAAAAAATAAACGGCTCTGACTTGTGATGCTGCACTTTGTTATTTCAGTAGTTTATAGGTAAGTAACAAGCTCTCCTTTTCTAATTCATTGATATATTTTCTATTTTTGTGGCGCAGTAAATGATTAAAGGTGATTAATAAACCATATTTTCTTTGAGCAACATTATTTGGAATTGAAGAGTAAGCTGCTGTTTAAATCTGCTTTCAGATAAATATGTTGGTTTACTGAAGCACAATCAGGATGATGGAGCCTACAAAAACAAGATAAACTATATTTTAGCGAGTAATTGAGAAGAAGTAAACCTGCATTAACATGAAAGGAGTTCACATCTGCGCTCGCTCCCGTGTGAAGTAACTATGGCATTATAAAGCAATTAAGCTCCTTCAATTAGGATCCATAAAAGCAAAGTGGAGCACCACTTTTTCTCCTGGAGCAGCTCTTTCGTGAGGGGTCAGCGCATTTTGGTATCCTGAAAGAGAGCATGGGGCAAATACCGTCACTTCTGCTTAATCCGCTTTGTGATGACGGTAACACTCTGAGTCGCTTCAATAAAATCAGTAGGTATTACTTTCAAACGGCTAAATGTAAATTGACAGCGTCTTTGCCTGAATAAAAGAAAACGTTATTAGACGGCCTTTGCGTCTTGACTTGTATGAACAGAGATATGTTGCAGCTTTTTGTTCAGTTTGTTCAAGACATAAATTGTCCAAATAAAAACCCTAAACATAAACAGGGAACATGTTAATATTCTGTTGATTTTGCTACAAGCTCTCAACAACATATTCTAAAAAAAAAGTTGGTTTTATTGGAAGCATTTTTTGGAAGTTGTGTACCAGGTCAGATATTTGAGGAAACTGCCGACCTCTGTGTGATCGCCTGTATCCCTGTTTAGGGAACAACTGGAACGCTGAGAAGTCAAACTAAGGTCAAACTTTTTGCAGCCCCCAGCTCTGCACCCAAACATGTTGAGATCTGCAAAGAAGGCCACCGAGTCTCTGGTCTTTGTCACTAATGCAGCACAAAAGCAGACCTGCTGCAAAGTTTTCACTGTTTATCAAATTATATGAAACTACTAATATGTTACCGCCTGTCCAGTCCAATCGGATTCATCAGGGTGCGTTTAAGCCTTGTGAGCTCTTGGCTTTGAAAAATATTCAAGTCAGGGAGAGTTGCTTGGATTTTGCCAGGTAAATAATTTCTACCGGTTCAGAGTTACAAGCTGGTGTGAAAAGCCGTAATATCAGGTCACGTGCTCCCATAATCCAACGTTAAATGAAGAAATGATGATGTAGTCCATACTTTGATGCCCTGCAGTCATTCAAGTTTAGGTGTACAGAGTTAATCATTGTAAAGGAGAGCAGGTGATTATTTTTTCATTCCGTAATTACATTAAACAAGAAATTATACGAATTTCTTCCAAGACTAAACTACACGGAAACAAAACCCTGATGTTAAATACACTGCTTATTTTTGGCATAATGACAATATTTCAAATGCATAGCCGAATTAATTTCAAACCATGAAATCAGCTGCCTTTTATTTTATCAAGAGTTACTTTTTCCTCTGGGAGTATTCCCTCCTGCTGGATCCTGCAGCTTGGCCCAAATGTTTATCTGAGCAGCTCTCGCCTCTCTCACACATGAATGCTTAATCATGTGCGCCTTCTACCGGAGCTATTGGGAGATGCATGTGATGCACAAGCGAATTTCAACTCGGATCTTTTTGTAAATTTTGGAAAAGTTGAGATCCTGTAATATGAATCTATGGTTAAACATCGCAATACGTCCTTTTGTTATTGTGGATAATTTATGTTTTCTGAATAGGGTGGTTGCAGTTTATGGTAAAATATATATGAAGTGACATATTTCTTATTGTCTTTTTTAAAATATGCCAATAAAACAATTACTTGTTTGATTGCAGGTGTCAACTGTGCGTCTTTCTTTTCAAATTTGTTCAAATATGCTGATATAATGGCACGATTTGAAGATTTGCTCATTTTTGCTGAGAAGAAGCCAAATGATGCTTAACTTGACATATACAAGCATAAAATGTTCAAACTTTACATTAAATTTGAAGCAGAAATCTCTCTCAGCTGATTAAAAAGTATTCTTTATGCAAAATAAAAAAAAATCAATATGAAAAAAAATCCTTCAAAGCCTTACTTATTTGCCTGAACCTAATGAAAGCAAGGTGCTGCAGCTTTACCTGTGAACAGTTGTTATGTAGGTGTTGCATTAATGTGAAAATAGACTAATTACAAAGAGCTGTAAATGACTGAATCCGTGCAACGTGGCTGTGACAGTAGCACTGACATCACTGCATTACACCTATTGATATAAACAGGATAAACAGCTGCTTTCATATATAGTGAGAACTTTGTGAAATTAGATGCATTCATTCTTTTATATACCTTTGAACATATGCATCCAAGCATGCACACACACATGCACGGCAGGTCCCTGTAATAATAGCTGTGCTGAACGCTGCCAGTCAATTTTCACATTGTGCCACCGGCCACCAGGTCAGGAGCTCCACTTTTACTCTGAACCACCGCTGCGTCTGAATTAACCCCACAGATAGAAATAGATCTCATCACTCTATCACACACACCTCCTTACCTTTCTACCTCTTTCCCCGTGTCTCTCCAAGCCCTTCCAGCAGCATTTGTCACCAGCACTATTATTTCAGGTGTGCTAATGGTGTCGCAGACACTTTTGCAGAGGGAAGAAAAGACAGTTGCAATTTTTTTTTTTTAAAAGGAGGAGTGAATGAGGGGAACGCAGGAAGAAAGGATTATCATCATCGTCACATGAACTCTCCCCTTGAAAAACAACAGAAAATCCATGGGTGGAGGATTTGGGTGAGGAAAGGGTAAGGGGGTGACACGTGCTGGGCACCATTCAGGGTGCGGGTGACTTTTGGTGGATGGGTGAGGATGAAAAGAGGGGGTTCTCACACCTCCCAGGGAGACTGTGAATTGATCAGCACCTTAGAGGGAGAGGAAGGAGTGGCGGGATGGAAAGTGAGAAAAAAAGGCAACGCAGAGAGATGAAGGATGGCGATGAGGAGAGGACGAGTGGAAAAAGCTGGGTTTTGGAGCTGAGCTTTAAACCAGGAGGGGGAGAAAAACAGCGATAGCAAGGGAGGAGGGAAGGCTGCAGAGGAGGTGTGAAGACTCATCTTTTCCTGGATGGGTGTGAGTTTAGGCTGGAATGGAGTGTGGCCTGGGAGCACAGCATAGCCTAGTGGTAATAAACCAGCACACCCCAGAGAAACAGCCAACATCAGCTATATGGGAGCTGTACGAAGGGATAAAAAAAAAACAGAATGTTAGAGTTGGTCTGAGGTGGAAATCTTTGTGGAAGTTCATGAATCAATATTTCAATAATGCAGCTTGTTAAACATTACATGGAAAAGAGTAAAACACCGGCAACTAAAGAGTTCTGAACCATTATTTCATGGAAAAATACTTACTTTTAAATTCAAATATATAACAAATTTCATGTTAAACGCCTGAAATGACACAAAAACTTCCTTAATGACCAATGTCTGGAGGTAAAAACATTTTTTCCCTATAAATGGTAAGTATCACATTGTATTGTGTCAAGAGTGCAAACCTAAAATTACATGTTCAATATAATCCATGTTGTTCTCCTTATGTCAACCTTTCCTCCAGATGATTGCCGGTTTCATGCCGCAGCGGCTGACAGAATAAAATCCGTGTCCACAACCTGAGTTTGGTTTGAGACTGATCTGTTTCTCACTAAATACATGGTCACCATGACATGCACACACATATACCACAAAACCACTGCACAGCGCTGATGTATGGTGAACAAAAGCCATTAAAGCTGCAGAGTTTCAGTTGCTGCTTTGAATCAGTTAATAGCTAATTAACTAATTTCTTTAGAATATGTGGAAAGTAATGTAATTTGTAGAAATATATTTCCTTCATATTTAAAATAGATATGACTAAAATGATAAAGAAAAGCAGGAGAAAGCTACAAACTAGGAAATACTAATCAGGAATCTTAAGTTGTATAACAGAAATAGTGCATGAAATCCAAGTAATTAACCCTGTGAGACCTGCAGATATTTTTAGGCCCCTGCTGAAAAATTGCATACCCATTATGAAATAAGTATATCTCTGCAACCACAAGGTTTATTTAAAAGCAAAGGAAAGGCTTTTCAGATTTATTAAGATGTGTTGTTATCAGTGTAGCTGTTACTGTTGAAGAGTAAATCAAGATGGCAAATAGCACAATTTTAAAAAGTTTTAGACTCGTGTAAAAGATGAACACTTTCAGGATGAAAGTGTTTGAATATCCCCTTGGAATGATGCACCTGTAGCTCTTAACCTCTATCAAATCAAACAACAATACGTCAACATAATCTTTGGCAAAGGCCAACCCTGATAAAGCGAAGCAGAACAAAATAAGAGAGGTTTTAGTGCAGACAGTTTAACGGAGGTCCCCAAAATGGCAATTTTGGCACAGATTAGTGCAGTTTGGCACCATCTGTTCTCAAAGTTTCCCAGTTGGGGGACCTCAGGCTTTAGAGGGTTACATCAATTATCCACTGGATAACAGAAAATTAAGGATCACAGATTCCGAGTCCTACCTTTTTGTTGCAGAGGTGAAAATCATTAAAAGCTGCTTCTTCATTTATCTATATCTTAAGGTGGACAGTTAAATCCAGAAGTAACAGACATCTACTTATGCGGAAACAGCTTTGGTATTGAATAACTGAAAACCATTAATGCAATCTAAGCATATTAATAGCAAAGTGTAAAAACTGCAGAGTTCTTCAGCATTTCTGAATCAAATCATCTAAACATGGGTTTAATCAGTGCTTGCCAGCATGAAACACCTTGGTAATTTGCCAAAAACAAAAGCGTATTCTTCCTTATTTATCTGCTACTTTCAACATCAAATCAGTTTGGAAAATGAGATAAAACTGAGGGCAAGTATTTGGCATATCATGCCAGATATGCTCACTGCAGTTCATCAGGAGGGCACTCGTCCATCCTGCAGCAACGAATCAGATTACCAAACATACTGATTGACTGCAGCGGTTGCTCACAAACCTGCCGCCATCTCTCCTAAACAAAGTTATCTCTACTGAAGTTCATGAAAAGGTCAGCGGTCACATCATCCTGTGTAAGCTCATATATACTGTACGACCCTCTGGATCCTAATTGAAGCTTTTAAAGCATGAATTTCTGTCATAACTAGACATATCAGAAACATGGTGAAGTGCAGAAGGCTGCTTTCACCGTGCACTGAGTGAATAGAGATTGGGGAAAAATCCACCAAGGTTTTCCAAACAATGATACACAAACTTAATTTTTTCTATGAAAAAGTTCTGTTATGCCGAATTGCCAACTGTCAAAGAATCAAGGCGGCGTGTTTTCAAGAAAAGGCATTCATTTGGGTTTTGTTAATTATCATGTCATAACCATCAAAAAACAACAGATGACTTGGCAGGCGCTCATGTCTGACACGTCTATCTTTAAACCCTTTGTTCTGCCGTTCTTTTGTTTGCTCCTTTGTTTATGACACATCATAACACACCTGCCTCCGATAATTAGTCTTCCCTCTCACTTTTTGTGTTTCATCCTTGAATCCTTTAAAGCAGACCGCGTCTATAAATGTGAATGTTTTCATTGCAAAGAACCAAACACCGCATCACCTGACGGGCAGAAACAAAAAGTCCATATTTTGTCATTTGAATGACATTGTGGGAGATATGCACCTAAAATTTTATGCTGCTTTGTGTTATATAGATATGTCTTTTATGACAGTCATGAAAGTTTGACTTGGAAGAATGTGATGGGTTTATGTGACCTTTACTCAGCCACACTCACACTGTACACAGGGCAGGCTTTAATTATACAACAACTGTCAAACAACTAACTCAAACTTGTACATAGAGTTTTCAATTTCTTTATAACTCATTAATAAAAATCAAATTATGCTAAACAAGGCATGTTAAAGGCCTGTATAAAATGCCCATTATATTTTTATCTAACCAATAACTGAATATAGTTTCACCTTGACAAAATCTCTCTAAGGCTCAACTAAGTCAGAGAAACTAACTTTGGGGGGAAAAATGTATTTTCAAATCATGCAACTTCCATGTCTTTCTTTTTATAAAAGGAAAAAGCTGATAAAGAAAAACTATCCTCAAATATCTTCAATGAGACAAATTAAAATGTTGAGGTTTTCTCTCATCAGAATTTAATATAGAAATAATTCAGTTTTTGTTTTGGTTTTAGAATAAACACACTGACAAACAAATAAAAACTTCTGCTTTTCAACAAAGAAAGAAGCAGAGAGGCCACGTCTGGCAAAAAAGGAAAATAAAAACAGTTTCCATCCAAAGCAGTGACAGAGCTGATCAGTCTGGACTGACATGTTAGAAGTGATTACATTGTACATGGGCTGACTCCTCCCCACCCCCCAACCTCCAGAACTTCCAGTGCAACGAGAGTTTTATTTTCCTCTTTTTGTCCTTTACAGCATATCCCGAAATATTACTGACATGTGATCAAAACCAAACATCTAACATGCTTATATTACATTACAGTGACAGAAACAGAGCTTTGGGGTGAGACATAACACACCTGTGGCTTCCAACGTTTTTAGTATCAGATAACGGAGTTCATTAGATTGGGTGAACTCAAAGTATTATAACTGAAATTAAAAGACAACCTGGAAAGAAAGAATAAATCTAGTCACCTAATGATTAAACTCCAGACATCTGCAGCACTGAACTGTACAATTACCCAACAAATACACCTAAGTTTAAGGGGTTTCGTTACACTTTGTGGCTCCAGTTGCAGTTTTTCATTTATCAAATGAATCTATTCAAGCAAAAAACTTCAGTTTTTGAGCAGTTCTTTGTTTTTTTAAGAAAAAAGAATAAAAATCTAAATATTTAAATTAGCTCAATTTAGTCTCACCTCAACTACTTACAAGAATAAAACACTATGTTCTAATATGTGGGCAGTGTTCCTGTTAAATCAAAATGCTCTTAAATGATCCATTTTGCATGAAGAATACTTCAACTTTAAATTTCATATGAATATTGTCATTGTCAAAATCTTTACATCCATTCTAAGGTTCCAAGACTCTCACTGCACATTTGTTGCAAAAATCGATTGAGAGCAAGTTTTAGAATTACTTACAAATGCCTTTTGACTGCAACATCTTATTGTCCTTTCTTCTGTCCTTGGAAATGAAATCCAGTGCTGATTTAGGAGCGGCGAGGGTTAATCTGATCCTCCCCGGGGAATCAACATCACAGGGCCGTGCATAAACATTTTAGCGATTGACCTTTCACCTATCAAGCATTTTTAAAAAAAAGTCTGGTGGGTTCCTATCCCCCAAACCATTATGGATCATGTGCAATTTCCCTCAGACATTTAGACAGGTAAATTACATGTGTGCACGTCACATGATCACGCACAGAGCTGCAACGCTGAAATCCATAGCTAAATGCTCCTTTGATAAACACAGATAAATGTTTCCTTTGATATACTGACATCTACATATTTAATATGAAATGCATGTGAAATATACCTGTATGCAAACACACACACAGCCTGACTGAGAGCCAGTCTCTGTCTGACAACATCAGTGTAACCTGATCTGTCTTAATAAAAGCTCTTACCTGCATTTACTGCTCCGTTAAAACGCCCTCTTGTTGTTCCACCAATTCACCACACTATAATTGCACCGAGGCTGCATATGGTCCTCATCTAGTGCCCTATGCAAGATAAAAGCCAACAGGCTGTGGGTGCACAACGCAGGAGAGAAGTTCATATGCATGACTGCTGCGTGCGTGTGTCTGTGACTGTGTGTGCTTCTGCGCATGTATGTAAGTATTTTAGGGCAAATTGAACTCAACATAACTCAGGGAATGGTTAGGAAAACTGCATGATGTCACTGTTATTACACTGCAAATGCAGTTGATTTGACTTTGAGGATTTCTGCATGTGGCGGCCTCTGACATGTGCACCGAAGCTGCTTTTCAGACCCCACCTCTACATCTCGGAGATGAGCCGTTCGCTGTGAATAAAAGCAGATGATTAACACATCAAGACAAATCACTTAGTTTCATATTGTGTCTATTTCTTTTACTTTTTCAAGGATATTTGGGACACTTTTACTCTAAAGTGAGAAAAAGAAACAGTTACAGTGAGTAATTAAAAGTGCCAAATTAACCATCTTTGTGTTATTTTAAAAGGATAGTAGGTCACTTACATCATAATAAAACTGTACCAACACGGCAGTGAGCATCATCTAGGGTGTTGATTTATGTTGGAAACTGCAGGACACAATGTCTTTTCAGCTTCTTTTCAACCAGATCTAACAGAGTAAACACATCAACATATCAAGCAAACAAATCATTTTGATAACCAAGTCCGGTACAGGTTAAAAAGTTGAGGCATTTCTCTAAAGTTTCACTGCACTTGTAGGTAGAAGTTGATCAACACTAGCATAAAACTTTGGACATATTTAACACATACATTTCAAAATATCAACATAAAGTTGTTGTGGGAATTTGTACGTTCATGTAAAACAAGAAACTGTATTTACAGCTGTGAAATAACAGGGGGCTCTGACCCCCGCACTCCAAAGGCAGAATTTTCCTCTTACCTTTCCCATGTATTCGATGTGTAGCCCTTAGGGGTGAAAGGGGGTGCCAAAAATTGGAAGACCTTGATTTGGACTGATTTTCGTCATTAATGGCGAAAAAGATGCAAAAACTCCCTTTTTAACTAATGCTGAATATATTTTCCCCAGCGACCACTTTGTTTTTCATATGTGAAATGCTACTTGGGACTTGTAGAAATAGGGCCCTCTGTTTATTCTTCCTGATAAACTTTAGATGATGACTTTGGCAAGGAAATACAAATACTGAATAAACAGCTCAATAACTGGATTAAGACTGACAGAAGATTGGCTTGTGGACAACCTCACAATGTGTCCTGAGTGCTAATGCCGATGCCTGTGCCTGCCCTGCTCAGTCAGGTTTATGAAAGTCAGTCGGATTAGAGCCCAGCTGGGGCTCAGTAAACCAACACTCAGCCTTCGGACTCACACCACCATACATGACTTCCCAAACAAACCTTGACGTCCAACCCGCCCTCCTTTACTCCTTTATTTTGGCCCTCTTCATCACTGCAACCCCCCAAACCCAACCTCACTGTTTTCCTCATCGCAAGCATTGGTAGCATTGACTTGTGCTGCAACACACAGGGCTCTCTGAAAGCAACACATGCTCTGCTCCAAATTAAAATACCAAGGCTTATTGAGCAATACTCCTCTAATGGTTTCATCCGCCAATGGGTTTATCTTTGCACACATAAACAGACAAGCAGCCTCTCTGCTCCAACCAAAAGAAGCAGTTCTCCTCTCTTCTTACGTAAGCTGGCAGAAAATCTCCTAAATCCCTCTTTTTTGCCGTTGTTGTGTTGTGATTCGGCTGCCACGCCCTCAAACGGAGCATCTGAGATCGAGGCAATTAGAACCTGAACAGGGGCCTCGGCGCATCAGACCATTTAGCACACGGGCTAATAAGACTGGTGATCCAAAATATCCCGACCGACTGACAACGCAGCAGCTTTTTGGTATTGAAGTGGTTTGACAGCATTTATTTGTATCAAAGATCGTAAAGATGATCGATTTTTTACCAGTGAAAGATTACATTTTTGTCATTTTTCTGGGATGAATTTAAAGAATCAAGTGTCACAAGACTTTTTGACACAGTGGGATTCTCTAAGATGAGCAAGATGCAGAACTACTTGCAGAAATAAGCGGCCTGTACAGACATAACTTGTTTAGTTGTATGATAACCTTGACCATTAATTGACAAAAAACAAAGAAAATCTATTTGAATGCTAATTCAAAATTTAAACCCCCAGCACAGCAAAGCGGAACATCATTAATCATCACAAATGTGGCAAGCCGTACTGTATTCCTAACATAATGACAGGTGCATAAGTGCATGCATTTGCCAGATGACCAGAGGAAATAGAAGATAGCATTAGTGTTAGTTGCAAGTCATCCAGAGACAAAGTGCATGCAAAAAACAATGAGAGGAAAGGTCATAAAGACAGAAAGAGGGGAATAGAAGGAGTGAATGAGACAGGAGAAAGGAAAGAAAGAGAGAAAGAAAGAAAGAGCAATGGAAGGTTGCTGCTAATTCTTCCATATCTAAGCCTCTTTGCAGAAACTCCCTTTGTCTTCCAAGTCCCAGTCATTAGAGCCTAATCCTATCAACCAAGGGCTAATCTGAGGGCAGAGGGTTCAGCCCCCTCTGCACCACAGGCCAACACACACATACACACACATACACACACACAGGAACACATGCAAACATTAACAGAAATCCTCCTACATTTACACATTATTCTTACTTGAGCTTTTTTCACACTGGCAAATGCAGATGTGTGAACATTAACACAACACAAAACCAAAATAACAAGAGGCCCAGTTTTGCTTAATGATTAAATAAAATCCAGAAATCACAGCTAAGCATAAAATGAATCATCACCTCTAAAAAAAGTGCACAACAAGCACAAACTTTTTAAGGCTCTGTTATAAAAAGCAGAAACTTGAGTGTGTACTGTTGTTTTTCTGTGTACAGTATGTCTATCTGTGTGTGTGTATGTGTGTGTGTGCGTGTGTCTGTGTAGGTTTGGAGGCATCCGTTTCCCACACATTCCAGCAGAGCCTCTCCTGCTGCCATCATCATTCTCCTCTTTATTTCAGCACTGACTATGCCCAAGATTAGTTATTGATCAGCAAGGATATAAATTATTCTAAAGTGAAAGCCCAACAACACAGTCATTATAGATCGACTATTGACCAGCTCCGATATATCACTCCATTTCCACCGCACTGCACCCCTGCCACCAGTCAGAGAAATGCTCAAATAATGAGATGGGGGATTTTTATGACTTGAGCACACTCTGTTTGACCTTTTTGGGGAAGTTGGATGGATAACATGAGATTCAGGTTTCCAGATGTGATGCCATTTAGAGCTGGACCCGGTAAATTAAGATGGAGAAAGGTTTGGATGGAGCGGGGAGGTCTGCCTCAGGTTACCTCTTGGTTTCAAGTCTGTGACCAAATAGAGGAGGTCGTTGCCTCTGTGGTCAACTTTGGTTGAAAAACTAGTTTGGTTTGTGTCATTTGTCTCCATAATTTTACTAAAGTAATGGAAATTACATTTAAAGTCAACACATGCCCAGAATGAGTTTTTCAATTTGCTTATTTTTAAGTAATTCCAAACATAATGTTGTTTAAGTCATACTATCCGTGTTCAGATGTTCACTCAGATAATGTTGTTCCTAAAGTAAACTATGATGGCATATGCTTGTCAATTTCTGCCCAGTACACACAGGAAGAAGCTGGAAACAACAAAGAGTAACCACAAAGCTTGAATATTGAGTTGAAATAAAACTGTCAAACGATTAAATGTGTTACAAAATGACAGAAAAGAAGCGCATTAAGGTGTGTCACCTCCATCTACATCACTCTGCACTTTACTCATAAAACAATGATGCCCAAAAGAGAAAGTCATAAACCACAATATTTTTTTGCATACATCCACTGCGGAGGATTTCCACGTGCTGGGCATAATTTGGATAATAAGTCAATTTCCTTCTCATGCATGCATGGACAAGTACAGAGGTCCGATCAAACGGCCAGGACAAACCACAACTTCTTTTAACTGTACATATAAATGTACCGACTCCTATTAGATCCAAAATTAGCTACTATTTTAAATTAAATGGTAAAATATCTTAGTTTCTACATCAGATATGTTGTTAATGTTCTTTTAGGAATAAAATGTGGATTTATGGGATTTTTTAAATTCTTGCATTCTGGTCTTATTCCCATTTTACAGTGTTGCAACCTTCGGATTGTGGTTGTAGTTTTCAAACCATAAATACACAAAAAAGCAGACAAACCCAAATATAAACACATGGAAAACATGGAAGGGGACTCTGGGCTGGTTCCCCACTTGGAAAACGTTGGTAGAGTTTTTGTTGCCAATGTTGGTTTCATTGAATATTGTTGAGAGGTAATGTAAGTGAATAATGAAGGGGACAGAGAGCTGAAACACACAAAATGGTAGCTTATAGATGAGCACAAAAATTAAAAAAAGAATTCAAATGGGTTAATTTACGCCTGAAATGTTTTTTTTGACAGATAGTGTAGGATCAAACTAAGAGCAGAGGTTAACGTACCAGCGCACACAATTAAGTTCAGCTAAAATGAGGTAAACATGCAGTGTTAAGGGAAACTGGTTATTTCAGAAAACTTCCATATTGCATGCTGTCTTTTTTTGTTGCTCTTTGTTCAGGCAAATAACGGGACAGATGCATTTTTTCTCCTATATATCCAATTCAAGAACTGTGTAAGCAGTTTGTGAACCATTTCTTGCTTCCTAGTTGTGACAAGATTTGATCACAATTTGTTTTGTTGTCTCTCGGTGCAGTTGCAAAGAGGCGGAGATGGAGCTGGTATAAATAGGGGATTTTATCCACGGAGGTGTCAGAGAGTTTAGCTAAGTGTAAAATATTTAAGGCATCAGGGCAACACAATCCCCTGCTGGTCACAGTATAAATCACCATATATTCTTATTGGCCTAAGCCCTTGTTATGAGTAAATACATCCAAAGGCAAGAGGGGCTGGTAAGGTTCGGAGGAGATTCATCCAGCAATAGCAGAGGGAAAGTCACGGTGTATGTGTGCATGCGTGTGTGTCTGTGTGTTTGTGTGTGTAAAGCACATACCGCTTAGGGAGGCTAAGGAGAGGATAAGGAGATCAGCAGAGGGGGAATATCACGCTTCTTAAGCATGTATACACTTTCTAACTTTTACTTTTTCACCCGAAATCCGAAAAAATCCCCACTCATCTAAGCATGATAGACTCCCCTCACCCCTCCGAATTTCTCCTCTAAATAATCAAACCTTATTTACAGACTCTGGCATTGTCGCAATGCCCTCAGCCAGACAGATTTCAAAGAAAACCAAATAAATTTAATGACTGTGTATAATTTCTAATCAGCAATGCTTGTTTACAACATTTCCTACTCACTGTGTTGGGAAAGCTCGCCACATATTAACCAAAACCACACACAATCAAGCCATTTTTCCATCCTTGGCCCACATTATTTGTTACTTTCAGTTCTTGTCTATTTAATGGATGAATTGGGTTAACAGAGGGAAGGGAGGCCGAGAAGACAGGAAAGGGAGAGGGATGGGAGGAAGGGACAGAGAGGGGGAGAAAAAACAGTTTCATATTTCTGTAAGCCTCAAACTTTTGGCAAACATAAGAAAAGAGAACTTGGCCCTAATTCCATCTCACGCTGGCGTTTGTGCATTCTAAGTTCTCGGGGGCTGCTCTGGCGGAGGGCCTGAGCCCGTAAATTGGATATTAGGGGACGATATAAAGGAGCCTGTGTGTGCTCCCGTCCCGAGGAATTATTGCTTTCAATATCCCTGCGTATGCGTCAAGGGCTTCCGAAGCCAGGCCAGATAGATCCTCATCTCATAAGGAGGCCAAGACTATATCCATCGCTCCTTAACTTTTATGAAGCTCCCAAGCTCTACAATGGGATTTGCCAGGGTGCCTTTTCCCCTTATCCAAGCAAAGGGGGGGAGTGTGTGTGTGTGACAATGCAGATATTGCTGCATTCTTTGGGCTCCGACGCTCCAGCCTCCCATTTGAATACAAGCATTCAAAATTGTAATGTGGCAGTCTTCTTTTCCTCTGTGAAGCCGACCCCGCGGCACAATTTCTCCTTGGTTTTAGAAATGCTTTTTCCACCTCCGTCCCCTTACTCTTTACTATGCCTATGTATAACCTCCCCCCACTTTATTTGTAGTCTTCTGCATCTTTTGGGGGGTTTTCAGACTCTCCACTTTTACTTGAGCAGATCCGTCTTTCTTTCTTAAGTCTTGTTCTTGCTTACGAATGGCTTCAGTGACTGCCCCCACCCCCCGTCCTCTACCCCTGCTTCCCTTGGGTAATCCTAAGAAGGGGCAACACCATCAGAGTGTGTGAAATTAAATACATTACAGCACTGCGGATTAAAGTGTTTCATAGGCAGTTGCTCATCCACATCAAACTTTAGCTTTTTAAAGCCTAACATTTGATCTAGGTTAAAAGCCGGGGCCAGAGAGGGAGGATTGGGACACTTGTAGACCTCAGAGAGCAGAGCCATATGCACTCTACACAGGATGCTTTTTAGAGGCAGACAGCGGGGAAAGTAGACAGTGTTTTAAACATTATATCATTATGTTGCCACCTCAGGAAAAGAAAAAAAATGCAGCTTGCAGGGGGAAGAGGAGTTGGACTAAAACTTTACTGCAGTTACTGGAAATGCCAGCAAGCAGGAAAATAAAGCAGCCGTGTGTTCCGTTTAACAAGGCGTGAATATATGAGGATAGCGTAATCTGGGAATTAAACCTTCCTGCACACCAGGTTGTGTTAAACCAATGCAAATGCAAGCAATCACACCACTTTTAGAAGTAATAAATGTTAATGTGCCACTTCCCAGTTAATGAGAATTACTCACATCATCCATCACATCATCACAATCTGGGCCACACATGGCTGCCATCTCACACTGGACCAATCCTGTGCGCTGAATGTGGACAAAGTCAGACTTTAGCTATGTGCATGTAAAATCAGTGGAAGTGTGAAATTATAGACAGCAAACCAGGGTTTGACATCTTATTCAATTCAAAACTTTAAAACAAATTAGATTCACTAAGAGGGTCAACTTTCAGAACTATCAGCTTACATGTCATAAAGTGAAAAAAATATTCTCCGCAATTCTGCCTCTACCACCTCGGGATAATGGGTACAAGAAATGGGTACAAAAATACAACGGTTAACTTGAATGACCGAAGCGCCTTTGAGCAGATCTCAATGGGTCAAAAGCAAATCATTACAGTCTCACAGCAGAATTTGTGGTTCACAAAACACAAAATGTTCACAGTTCAAGATCCAAAGCCATAAAATGCTTTGGCTTTCTGGGCTCCAGCATTTTAAAATCACAACATCTCCGACTCCTGTCTTATATTAAACTGTTGTGCATGTTGAGAAATTTCATAATTACTACTGACCAGGCTCCAAAAACATAACATCCCATAGTTCCCTCTGGAAACTTCTACATGCTTATCACTGCATTACAAGGCACTGTGGGAAAGCAATTTTCATAACTAGAACATCTAAAAAAAATGCTTGGAAGACATTTTCAGATGACTTCACACTTTTCTAATTCACTGACATTTACACAGTTAGGGTTTCTGAACAAAAAAAATCTTAAAGAGTCAGGAATACAATTTGCATGGTCAGCCTTGGATGATAAACTAAATTATAGACTGGCATCATGACCTATGAACGCTACTCTAAATCAAACAACAGAAAAAAGAAAAACTTAACATTTTACAATATGTACCGTATACATCTCTTAAGATGCTATCACATGAAAACAGCATTATGTAACTTACTGATCATGAAAATAAGTATTTTTGATTTGTTCTGACAGCACCTTGACATTCATGGAGTACATTCTTAGACCAACTGCATTCTGAGGCTGATTTTGTCCCCTTGTCAACCAAAGGGACAATATCAGAGAAACAGTAAAAGAAAGAGAGCAACCAAATAAGGCAAGAGTCAACATCCTACTGACTTTTCTTTCCAAGGGGGGAGCTCAGAGTTTAAAAAGGTGCTGAATCAGCTGTTGTTAGGGGGCTCCTCACAGAGAAAAATCAGCTCAAGCTTAGTAACACTTCTTTAAGTTCAGAACATATCAACAGCACATCATTTGACACGTACCACATCGCCACAAGCAGACTGGAAGCTGTTCTCTAAACCCGAGTAAGTGTGTGGTTTTAAATTAGTGGTGGGCATAGATTAATTTTTTTATCTAGATTAATCTAACAGCAATCTTAGAGTTAATCTAGATTAAAATGGCTCATATTAAGCAGCAGTCAACGGACGCTCCAGTTCCACAGCATAAATTGCGTCAGGTATTCACAGGGATTTCCAAAGACACACAGAGTAGCCAGTCATAAAATGTAAGTGGCCAGCCAGGGAATTATCTAAAATCAAATGTACTATTTTTTAACTTCATATATATTTGTTTATTGAAACTCAGTTGTAAAAACAATATGTTATTTTAAAAAAAATCCACAATAAATACCTGGTACCTCTTTAGGTACCTCTTTAGTAACTTACGAAAACAGACTTGAACCAATGTCATTTTTTCCAGCTCCTGATACCAATTCTGATTATTGGTAATCATGCAGGCTGATAAATGATTTTTAGAACCAACATTCATTTAAAGTAAAATGTATCTCTTGACTTGAACTTTTGATGAATTATTATAAAAACCCCAACATTTAATTTAGTTTAAATGCTGTTCGTCATTTTCACTTGTCATTCAACAATTACAGCATCATAAGTTAACTTAACATTTGAATTAATAAATAGCCTCATACACTTTTATCAAGAAAATAATCAAACATAAAGCCACCTTGGGTCACACTGGCAGTATTAGTATTAATAATACACAATATAAATTAAAACTGTCCTGCTAAACAGGTAAATAAATCCAGTCTAGTCATGATGTTGGTTCTCTAGCAGTTCGGGAGCTTCCCCACCTTTCAGCCGATGTAAACATCCCTCACACAGAAACTACGCTGGCTGCTGATCCACTTAAACACAGAGGTGCCAGACAACAGGCTCAGTACTGGGAACGTGCAACAGGCATTAACACACACGCAGGAAAGCTCAGGCAGCGCACTCTGATACAGTAGGATAAACCAATCAGCCCTAC
>JAVQJG010149812.1:0-17255 GCA_036024015.1 Craterocephalus amniculus
GATGCGTCATGCAAATGCACCCATCGTTCATAGACTAGAAAAGAGAAGAAGAAGAAGAAGAAGAAGAAGAAGAAGAAGAAGAAGAAGAAGAAGAAGAAGGAGAGGAAGAACAAGAAGTGGATGCAGTGGGATTTTCTGCCTCAGGGAAACTATGCTGGGATCTTTTCATGGCTGTTGGTTGAGAGGGAAAATGGCTGTTAGTCCAGTAATAGTTACAAGAGCATCTCAATCGCATACAGACGTGACTGTCATCGACTTCGGTGCTGATGCGTGACTCCCTTAGTAAAGTGGAGGTACTGATAACTGGTCTGAAGAAGAAAACAATCAGTTTTCTGGGTGTAACACTGACTCATCATCCCTTTATACAAAACCCCTGAAAGATTATTCTAGACATTTATTGTGTAAACATTTACAAAACGTTATGTTGCTTTCTGTTAGCAACTCGCTTTCACATCTGCACTTACCACCTGCTACAGTCCTTGTCAGCCTTGCTGATATCAGTTTTTAAGTCAATTCTAAATTAAATAAAATCCCCTCATCATGTTGCAAGTTTTTACCTTTAAGTGCATGTGAGTACTTCAGGTTTAGCTCAGCATAAATGTTACAGTGAATGTTGGAAGCATAGATACTGTATTTCATTACAAAACACTTTGGTCAAGAGGAAAAGCCACACATGATTTTAAGTTTTTGGAAATGGATAAGAAATGATAAATACTGTCTACCAAGTCTACTTCCATGAGACTTTAGGTACGCCAAGCAGCCTTTTTTGGGTTTGATTTAAACAAGAATGAAGGAGATCTGGACTTGCTTTGGTTGACTGACTGACCACTGTTCTCCTTTTAGCCATCGCTGAAGTTATTTTAATTATTTCTGACACTAAGTCACGGATTGCACTCAACTACATTTGCCTGACTGTCCAACCACACATCAGCCAGCCAGTAAAGTCAGCACGACCCCGTTCATGTGACCACATATCCACGGATCTGCAGTATGTGTATCAAAGTGAGGGTTTCATCCCACATTGGGCTTAATCCTTTATCATTTCAGTGTTAATGTTGTTGTTGCCGTTCAACTCCACGAACACACACAATCCAACGTAACTGGCACATTCATCGTGTTTGAAAATTTTATGCAGCTTTGTAACTTTTGCTCATACTGTACTAGCTGAACTCCTCATCTGTGTGTGTTGAAAATAGGTGTTTGTGTGGCAACAGCTGCTGATGTCTTTCCTCCGTGGCATTGTGCTAACACACACCTGAATGCCGCAGGTCCTCAAACTACCAAAACCTTCTCATCAATCATGATGAGTTGATGAAATGTACTCGATTAGCAGCAGCTGGTTGATATTGACTCCTATAACTCCAGTGGAAACAGAAAGGGCACACTTCTGCATAAATGATAATGACATCATTTTAAAACCTGATAAGGACCAGATGGTTTTTTAGTACTTCTAATACATAAAATCTTAGAACTGGATGAGGATGTACTTTTTGTCAAATCCTATTTTTCACACTATGTTTACTTTGATCATGTGAACTGTAGAAAAATTCCTACTCAACTCATCTTTGACTTCATTGTGTGTTTTTGACCTTTTTGGCAAATAAGTGTTGCTGGAAAATGATTGTAAGACAGTGGAGAGAGGGATTACCTGACCATAACTGTGCAGAAATGAACAAAAATAATAGTTTCACTTAACTGAAGTTGAAGTCATCCACATGATCTAACATCTGCAATTGGTTAATAACAAATGAAACATCCTCAGCTGTACTGCCATAGAAGTTAATCTATTCAATTTTATTTAACATCCATAAATATGATTTTTGTATGTGAAAGGTTGTACAATATAATAGAATTCTGTATAAAACTGATTTAATATTAAATTATTAGGACCTACTTAGTTATTGTGATAGTTTATGGGAGGTGATACTTGACTGTTGTTTCTTATCAACCATGCCACAATCTTTCTGTATGAGGAACAATTATGGGCAAACAGTCAAAGCAATACTTAGAAATAAAAACATCAAACTCTCCTTGAGTGGCCTTCAGCAGGAGTAAATGTTCAACGTTTCAGCTCGATGTTACAGTGAATGAAGTGGAAAAAAAGCCTTCCTGTAAGCTCATGCAACATGATGAAAAAACTCAGGTTGACTGAAGTCAAAGTATTCTCACCGAGCTGCACAGAACCACAGAACTAATCCTAATGTTGACGCTTCTGCCCGTGTGTGTGCTTTACTGTAAACTTTAACTGGGACATGAACCGAGGTGTGACATCATTTTTGCAGTGTGTTATCTTCTCTCTGTTTAGCATCCGATGAGGAAATTCCAGGAACATGATGAGTGGATGAACTAAAAGCACAATAGTATTCAGGTGGATGGTGAAATAGTATTTTATATCAAACATCTGATGAAACAGATTAGGAGAATAATGTTCCAGGCTGTTTACAGGACAGTCCTCAGGGTGGCATGATTTCTTACTGCCATGCCCTCTCCTCATGCTCTGTATAAGGGAATAAACATACGGACATAATGTCCGGCTTTCCAGCCCTCCCTCACCCTCCTCTGAAGTTCAGTTAGTCTTACACACTGTGTGGGCTTGTTTTTGAGTAAATCCTCCCATTTTCAACCTCCACATTCAGAACCGACTGCTGTCTTCTGGGCCTCCTGTCAGCCTTAGAACCTGCAGCGCATTATTTGACAAGGTAACTCCTCCATATTCCTTTACACATGATGTATCTCTGCATTGGCCTTGAAGCTAAATTCAACTATTTGATCGTCAAATATTGATTATTTCTTCCGGCTGATGCACAATGCAAATAAAATATTTGATTTCAGAGGCATCATCACTCTCTGTATTGGTATTCTGTGGGGGCACGAGTGGATCTATTACATTTTGATGATATGTATGTATTTAGTGTCGGTAACGACAGCACATAGTTCAGCCTTTTCTTCACACGGTGGCTCTCGCCACAGAGGGTTGTGATGACTTTCAATCTGCATGTATGAGCTCATTTTTTAACAATTTGATCCACATTGCCAGTAATGCCTGTAACTTCATAATCATTTTATACATGACTGCATGGCTCTGAAGAAAACAAAAACAAAAAACCTTGCTCACACACCAGGCACTCATCTCTGCACTGCAGTCTTGGCTAAGTCCTCCTTGGAGCAAGTCAGAGGCCCAGTATGTCTGAATGAATGACTGGGAGTTTCCTTCCAACAGAACCTTTCCCTTTAAGCACCAGAACTAAGCTGCACTGCTTCATTATGCATGATGAAAGTAGAAATGAAGTGTTTCCATGCCTTAAGAGGAAGAAGGCAAGTAGACTTCTTGAACGAGGGGGAAAAGGTGGCGCATTAGGCTTAATAAATATGCCTGAGGTCTAAGAATCAGACTAGTTAAAAGGCGTCTTCAAAAAAACGTCTGCAGTTCATTTTGTACTGCACATTGCAGTACATTATCTCCTATGAAGCGGTTAAATATGTAACATTTTGTTACTTAAAAATTTATTCTCATCATTGGTTCATGGCACACCTCAGCAGACCTCACATCTCAGTCTTAGATAAGCTGCACTGAATGCAAAACCTCACTCTGGTCTCTTTAGCCATCACATGACTCATACTGCTTTCCTTCGCGTTTCTAACAGGATTTTTTTCCAGACTAGTAATTCAAATTGTCTTCTTTCCCTAGAATATCACATTTTCCTTTTTATTTTAATCGCTTACTGCTTTTTAATAGTATGTTTCATACTTTTTAAAAAGAACTAGTTGCATTCTGTGATGTGGTTCATACAGAAATGTGACACACAATGTTTTTGCACCTCCACTGGCCCGATTTCCAGCTGGTTGTAGGTATTTTACACCTGCTAGTAAAGACTTAAGTGGAGAATTTAGAGGATCTTTGCATTTTCTCTGATAGTCCATGCTTTCATGATATGGTTCCTTCATCCACACTTACTTAGATCTCTACCATCCAGGGTGCCAAAACATCAACGACAGAACCTCCCATCGCCCCGCCTGTGTCAGAAGAGGAGGACGAGGAGGAGGAAGAAGAGGAGGAAGAGGAAGAAGATGAGGACGACGACGATGAGTTGCCGCCAGTCATTGCCCCTCGACCAGAACACACTAAATCGGTGAGTTTTTGGAGCACAACTTGAGAATTCATCGCTCTGTGGGTGTAAAGCCCTCTAAATGTTCAGTTTTGTTCCTTTATGCAGATCTACACACGCTCTGTCATGGACCCACCAAAGCCTCCCACCCCGGTCAAAGAGGTGGTGACTCCACCAGAATCTCAGGTCCAACCCGAGAACACCTCCAACACAATGTATCGGCACACTGATCGGCAGAGGAAGAAGTCCAAAATGACGGATGAGGAGATTTTGGAAAGACTCAGTATGTGTTGTTCTTTCATTCCTTATCTTTTTAAAACATTTTCTTATGACGTGGTATCAATGTGATGCATTTGTTAAGATATTTGGACACCAAATCGGAAATCATTGGTTGTTCTTTGTTTTGTTTTGCTTGAAACATTGCAATTTTAATATTTTCTTCCACAACATGCAGTTTTGATACAAAATGATATTGAATCTTCACAGAAGTTCAAAGCAGCATATTCTAACAGATTATATAACCCGCGTGTCCTGAGCTAATGCCCTGATTTGTATCGTAGTCGATTCGTTTGTGTGTGTGGTTTGAATTGTTCAATATGCTGTGATGCAAAAAAAAAAAACAAGCTAGATATTTGGTTTTCAGTGTCCGTTTAACACAAAAATTCAGATTTCTGTCTATTAAGAAGGATTATGCCAAAAAAGAAGTTAAAGAACTTAAATGATTAGGTTTTAACAAAGAAGTACTTTTTCCTCATTGCTCGCTGCTTTCCCTCCACTCCTCTTACTCCTCTGTTACATCATCCCAAATTACCAGAATGCAACGTGCTGAGCTGATTTGTGCCGTGAGATAGAAAGGACAATCATTATATGTCTGTTTTCTCTCTCAGGGAGTATTGTGAGTGTGGGGGATCCCAAAAAGAAGTACACACGCTTTGAGAAAATAGGACAAGGGTAAGTCTTGATCATCAACAAATAGAGCAATTCTCTGAAGCAGGCCGTCTCTGCAGGAGATCCAGAGCTGTAGTTTCAGAGACAGAGGCGGGATTAGGGTTGAATGATAGAGAAAACTAAGTAGACAGGAAATGAGAACTGTATCCCGAAAAGGCCAAGAGCCAGATTAACTCAGCCGTCTCCCTCTCTCCAGCACTCTCCTCGTCTTTGTGTAATTTTGTTTCTTTATAAGACTTTTCTGCCAGCCTGCCTGTTCGTGAGACATCTGCTCTGGTGTGTTCCATATTTGTTTACGAAGCCTTTGTTTTTTACAGTGGATAGCTGTCTATTTAACCTCTGTCAGCTTATCTTGTACTTGTTACTACCAGGAACTACTTTATTATTCATGGCGTGTGACAGAAGCTGTGGAGAGCGAGAGGCTTAAGTTCACAATGAGCACTTTTAGTGCATCCTTACCCTCTCAGCTAAACTGTACCATAAACATATATATTCCTAGCCTTTCTCTAGAAATTATTTCCTACTTGATTTGGAACACGTTAGATTTCATTAAAAGCTGTTAAATATTTTATTACTTATGTGATTTTAATCATGTGTTTTCCCAGAGCGTCTGGCACTGTGTACACTGCCATCGACATAGCAACTGGCCAAGAGGTAAGTCAGCTTGAACTTCAGGGGCCGTATTTATGAATCCTCTCATCGAGCTCCTAACTTAGCTTAAATCTCCTACTTAGGAAAGACAAAAAAGCCTGGGCTAACTCTGCCTCTGGATAAAGAGCATTCATTAGATACTGCTCTTGGTTGTCCAAGGATAATAAAAAAAAGCATGAGAGAGCTCTTACATGTGAAATGGTAGAAGCCTTTTCTTTAAAGATGCTATTTGTGCTTATTTTACCTTAATCACAAACATTTGTTTTTTTTTTTCTGTATTCCTTCTTATGTTGTTGTTCATTTTTTCCCTAATCTGTATAATTAACACTTTGCGTGTTTAAAGTTGTGACAGACCTCTAGTTTTAGTTTTACTTTTGATGTTTTGCCGTTTTTTGGGCATTGTCAGAGATGTACACGCATCTCTATGAGATGACTAATGTAATCCCTACATGATCGTATCTCTTTTTCCCAACTGTCCATTGCACGTGTCTAAAAGCTTGTCTGTTTTCTCAGGTGGCCATCAAACAGATGAACCTGCAGCAGCAACCCAAGAAAGAGCTGATTATCAATGAGATTTTGGTGATGAGGGAAAACAAAAACTCAAACATAGTAAACTACCTGGACAGGTCAGTTTTTCATAAGCAGAACTATATCATTGTATGAACCCTATCAATGTTTTATTTTTGTAAAGAGGATAGTGTATTTTGATTTATCAAATAATAGTATCTTTAGAAGTTTAGGCTTGTAAAACAGTGATAAATATAACAGTACATATAAATAAAGAAAATACCCTTACCCACAACACTCATTCAAAACATAAAAGGTGTAATAAACAGGCAGTTTTTCTGAAATCATTTTGCGTAAACTTTTCTTCTAAGATAAATGTAAAACACTATGAATGTATACACCATGGTGCAGGACTGTGCAACAGTTTTAGCTTCAAATGGCTATAATAACCATAATGACATTGAGAAATCCTCCGGAGTCTCCTGTTTTTCTTCTCCTTTATTCTTCGCCTTCTGCTGCTCCTCCTTCTTCTCTCTTTCCCCTTTTAATGGTGCTCTGAACTCCTCCTAAAGTTTAATACTGCCACCTACTGCTTTAAAACACACACACAAAAATTTATTTAAAAAAAAAAGAATATATTCGTTTTCAATCCAATTTCAAGCTCTTTTTTTAAATCCCAGCTGTTCACATCTTTGTTCATTAACAACCCTGAACACCTTCCTGCTGGTTTCCGTCAGCATTAATATCTTTCTGAGTAAAAGTCAGCTTTATTGCTGAATGAAAGTCAAAACTAAACTACAAGAAAAATCTCATCACTTTTTTTATTTCCTTCTTCTAAAATTAGTTACCTAGTAGGAGACGAGTTATGGGTGGTGATGGAGTATTTGGCCGGAGGCTCACTGACAGATGTAGTGACTGAAACCTGCATGGACGAGGGCCAGATTGCTGCAGTCTGCAGAGAGGTAAGAAGCCAAGTTTAGACACCCGCAATGATATAATAACCCTGGCATACAGATCGGAAAATAATCCCAGAGTTCCCATAATAAATGCAGGTGTTGATCAAATGTGCTTCCCTTTTTTTTGGTCTATCTTCATAGTGTCTTCAAGCCTTGGATTTTTTACACTCCAACCAGGTGATCCATAGAGATATAAAAAGTGACAACATCCTCCTGGGAATGGATGGATCTGTCAAGCTCAGTAAGTCCCTTTTTTGTTTCTTTTATATGGTAGATTTAATGCAAAACAAGCTTCATTAATGAGAGGAAAAAAGGTTCAGATTCAACAGACATGAAGGCAAGAAGACATGTGGCATAGATACAAGCAACTAAATGTTTTTTCTTGTCGCTTCTGCAGCCGACTTCGGCTTCTGCGCCCAGATCACTCCAGAACAGAACAAGCGAAGCACGATGGTGGGAACGCCGTACTGGATGGCACCAGAGGTGGTGACTCGGAAGGCTTATGGCCCGAAAGTGGATATCTGGTCTCTGGGAATCATGGCAATAGAGATGGTAGAGGGAGAACCACCCTATCTGAACGAGAATCCACTCAGGGTAAATGCAGCTGCAACACAGGAGTCAGCACTGCTCTATTAAAAAAAACACTAATAGGAACTTTGGAAACTTTTCTAAAATGCAACAACTCAAATGTATGATTCAGCAATTTGATTCTTTATTTAACAAACACAAGTACAAAGGAAATTATTTGGGATGGACCAGTACTGGTACTGAGTATCGGTCCAGTGCTTATTTATGAGGATTCTGATATTTTTTAAGCCTAACCTTTTTCTATTTTCATTGTTTGTTTTCAAGGAACAAAGTTACTACTGATATTTGACATTATTTTAGCGAGAGAATCTGATTTTGGGCATATAGGTGCCTTTTCATAGCTGTGAACATAATCCATCAAAACCAACTTTGTCGTCCTGATTCATAAAAATACCAACAGTTTTTTTAACCCTTTCATTTAGAGGATGGCTACAGGATGACCCATTTGATGCATCACACAATAAACCACTCAGTCATTTCATCTGACATACTTCTTACCAGTGAACTCTAATCGCATTTGTTAGTACTCATGTCAATACTCAGTAAGTAATCGAATGTAAGTACTTGCTCAGTTTGAATAAATGTGGTATTGGTGTAAACATAGAGATAATGTCCTCACTGATCAGCTTTATTGAATTCATATAATATGAGCTAATCTTAAATTTGATGCCAGCAATAGGCCAAAAAAATGGTATGAGACAGGAAAATCTTTGGTCTTCCAGTATGAAGAGTGAATTATATGTGCTACATATGGGGATATCTTCGTTCAGTTTTTGATGACGTGAACTCCGAGTCCTCAGGCTCCATCTGGAAAACCACTTGCATCCAAAAATGTAAGCTGAACCTGAGTTTCTCAGGTTAAAACCCAGTGACTTGACATGACAGGACTTGCACGTGCATGAAGGTAACACTGATGCAGAGGCTTGTATTGTAGTGTTGAAGAGATAAATGAAACCATCAAGTAGCACCTTTTCCTGAGACTTTATTGTGCAGGATGAAGTTAGACCGCACACTGCACAACTTTCTATGTATGTGTTCAACTGTGCCGCTTGCAGTCTAGATCTGTTTACTATTAGAAATTTACAGGACAGTGTTACATGAAGACAAGAGTCAGAGAACCAGATTCAAGAGTTTGCTGCATTTTAAAAAATTTCCAAAAGTTTCTGGAAATGAGGTTTAAACACACAGATAAAATATTCAGATTAGTTTAATGTAACCTTGCTCACATTTGATGGTGTCCATCCTTGCAGGCACTTTACCTGATAGCAACCAATGGAACTCCGGAGCTGCAGAACCCAGAAAGGCTGTCGTCTACGTTTAGAGACTTCCTCAACCGCTGTCTGGAAATGGATGTGGACCGCAGAGGCTCCGCCAAGGAGTTGCTTCAGGTAAAACCTTCAATCTGGTAGTCTGACTCCAGAATACCCAGTCCGATTACTGGAAGTATTTTCTATATATGCTGGAGTATATAGAGACAGTACCTTCAAATTACATGTAAAAACACAGATCCTGTTAATAAGATATGAACTGACTAATGAGGACAAATGCGTATGATAGTAGTCTACCAGCTTCACCATCTCTACCTCTTGTCACGTCCAGCTGCAGCTCTCCCGGGCTTCATACCTACGTTTGTTTCATCCTCTCTGTTTCCAGCATTCCTTCCTCAAGCTGGCGAAGCCTCTCTCCAGCCTGACGCCTCTGATTGTAGCTGCGAAGGAAGCCATAAAGAACAGCAGTCGTTAAGGACGGGCTCTCTGTCCGCGCCCGAGGCTGGAGCCCTGTCTGTGATGTGTGCGCTGGTGGCAGCGGGGGCTTGGGTGTGCGGATGGCGGGTGGCATGGCAGTGACAGCACAAGGAGGGGTTTGTGTGACTTACGGTGACAGCACAAGGACAAACCATCCCCAAGCCTCACATGTAGGACGGACATACGGCCTTGCAGCCTTTCGGCCCATGCTGCTGAAAAAGACCTTGTCTCCTCGTTTACTTCTCCAGCACTCTGTACATGTAGAGCAGTCCCTCACGAGTATGTGTGAATGTGTGTGTGTGTGTGTGTGTGTGTGTATGCGTGTAAACAAACTGCACATCTGTTTGCGTCGTGTCTTCTTTTGGGTGGTAGTCTCCCCTGAAACATAAAAAAAGAGGGAGAGAGAGAGAGAAAAGAAACGGAAGCTAACTCTCAAGAAAACATTGCAGGACTGAAGTGGAGAACAAAGGTTTTCTCCCTGCACAGCTTTAAGCTCACTTTTTCTCCTCTTGTCCCTTCATGGAGCATGATCAGGCCACGTCTGCACTCGCAGAAAGCAGCTGGTGCGAAAGAGAAACTCTGGAGCCGACGTTCGCCCGTATGACCGCGACTCTGTGGAAAAACACTGCAAACCCTCTGCAGGTGGTCCCATCTCAAGTTGGTGCACCTTCGGTCATTGTGTGTATCCGCGTGAATGTGTGCAGGGGTGCAATTACAGGGGAAAAAGTCACCAGTTTCACATCGCCATGTCAGCTTTAAACACATCACAGAAGTCCATTTCATATCATTGAGAAGGTGCAGTTTGGTGCGGTTAGCTGCTTTAAGGCTGGCTCTGTGAAACTGGCTGCATTGCAACAAAGTGTGATGTTCCCATCGTCTGATATGATTTTCTTAATGCATGCTTTCATGAACTGTAGCATTTCAGATAAGATTATCCACAGGTATTCAGTATGTGTGGATTTTCTTTCATTTCAAAATGGATTAGCATTTATTTTTATTTTTGCTTGTAACCCCGTACAAAGTAGAAGGAAAGTACAAAAATCAGTGAGCAAGGAGCTGGAATCCCAAATCCCAGCTTAAGGCTGTGGAATTATTTAATTCTAGTGAGTTAGAAGTCCAGTGCCACACTTTGTCACACCTACAGTGCCCCAAGCTTCCCCCGTGTCCTTAAAAATAATGTTATGTGAATTATTATTGCAATTTGATTTGCCAAATGCAACATAAAGTAGAGGGAGGAATAAAATTCCTTGATCATGTGAGCAGGAGCCACTCATCAGCTCGTCCTCCTGGATAATTCGTACACCTTTCCTCCTAAGTGGTTGGATTGGATGCCACCTGCTCAGGTGAAAACATAAAACTTTCTCATCGCCCTCATTGCTATTTAAATGCTGCTCAATCAAGCTTTATTGTTTTGTTTTGTCTTTTTTTATAATGTCTGATAAGACTTTTTTTCACAAGGTCTTTACATTTTCTAGTGAATTTTTGGGCTTGTGGCCGATTTCAGAGGGGGAATGTTTCTTTTTTTGTTTTTTTGCTGATTGGAGTGCGTATCATTTTATGATTGTACCACACCCTGAAGGTTTACTTTCACCATGATTTCCTTCATACCTGCTTCAGAGTTTAAGCTACTTCCTGTACAGAGGTTATCTTTTTTTTATGCGCGTATTTGGTAGCTTTGTCTGACACCTCCCACGTAGCATCCCTCTGTGTGTGAGCGGGTGTGTTTGTGTGTTAGGGGGCTACCTCAATGTGCACTAGAAGATGCCTGGCGTGTGTTTTCCACCTTTTACCTTGGTGCAGGGTAGCCGCTTAGCCCCACTTTATCTCCGTTGTACAGCAAATGAAGGTGAAGGGGTGGTTATAAACAGGAGCGACAGATTTCATGCATGTAAACAAACTATACACTGTATTTCATCTTCAAATAGGTTAAGATTGTTAGGATATGTATGTATGTATGTAAATATGACAGGAAACCCCCCCTTTTTTTCAGAACTATTTAACTTAAAATGACAATATTCAGGTTGCTCTATGGTATGTATCAATAAATGTTTTGCATCCTGGAAAATCGGAAAAAGAGAAAAACCAACAACACTCACCGTCTGTGCACTCCTGGATCCGCCTCTCCTGTTTGGGCTTTGTTATTGGACGCTCCTTGGTGTGGACTGCAAGCCGATGGATGCAGCGCTCTGTGTGCGGGCCCACACAGTCTGTCCAGTCTGAGTACCACTGCTGTCCTGAGTGTTCATATGTGTGCGTGCAGTAGGTGTATGTGGCCTGTCGGGAAGCTTCGGGTGGCCCTGGGACATTCGGCCTCTCCGACCCATGTACAGGTCTGAACTATGAGCACAAAGGTGAATTTCGGGACAAGAGACGCCACTGACGTGCCCCTGTTTCTGTGGTTGCTCCTGTACATTCCTTTCTTCTGAATGTGTAAACCTGTACACGTGGTGTGAAAATCCCTCTATTAATGTGTATTAAGAGAATGGAACAAAGACAAAAAATGTTACTTTTTAAATTATTATCTTTATTATTATTATTATTATTATTATTATTCTCTTATTGTCTAGCTTTGTAAAAACTGCTGATCCATCAGGCATACTCAGCAAAAATTTCCCCCATCTTTGGAAAAGGACAAATAACAAGTGACGGGGAAAAACGAGGTTTTGGATAAACTATTTTTAATTGTGGTTGAAGCAATAGACTTTTTGAACTTTGAATTGTGCATGGCTGTGTCTTGAGTGTAAAAAAAAAAAAAGGAAAAAAAATCTAAATACTGCAGTTTGGGAACTGGACTGAAATAAAAAGAGGAGGAAAACCAGAGATGCGGAAGTGTTTGGTCTTAGAAAGGAGTTTCTTTTTATTTTGAAGTACTTTGTAAACATTTTCCAGTCAAAAATCATTAGACGGAGACAAAATACCAAATGGCAGAAGAAAGTCACATATCATACATGTATTTTGATTTGGTCAGGTTTCTCTGAAGGATAATGACTGGCAGTGTAAAAGTTCAGCTTCATGAAGTCAAAACAAATGACTTGGTGTCAATTCATTTATAAAAATTTTAGCATGAAAATACTTAAGTTACAAAAAGCTGAATGAAAGAGAGACAAAAGTCACATAAAATACTCAAATAAGAAAAGTCACCATTTTCAAGACATTCATTGCTTCCAAATACATCTCTCTCACCTCACCAGCTGTTCACATAATTCTCAGACGATTAAATAACAGCAGAATAATTTTGCTGAAGCTGCTTTGTGCTAACGATACGGCACAAATCACATAAATCTCATAAGACGTTAAAATAGCCGAGTTGCAGAAGAGGTCATATGGCGGTGAGCTGAGTGGAAGTGATGACCCTCAGACTGATGCTGCCTGGCATCTCATCAGCCATCTGCCTGCCGATCTTCCTCAGCTGAAGTCTCTGAGGATCTGTGGAGTCCTTCGCCCCCGCCGACAGCACAACTTGGCCCATAAATTCATCCCTTACAGCATTGCTGTTCCACACCTGTGGAAGAGCACACAGAATTAATGTCAGTCAACCCTGTGTGTCTATCTTTAGGCTTCTGGATGAAAAAGGCACACCCACAATGAACCACAGGGTTTTTCGTCACCTCTGCAGTTGCGAAGCTAAATTAGTAAAGGTTGCTTCCTGTTAGTCTTTTGTATGTCAGCACAGAACATAACATGATAAAAAGGGCCATGACCAATGAAGAATTTATCAAACTCTGACATCATTTACAAACTGCATATGGTGCAGGTTCACTCTTCCATAAGGCACTGTCACTCTCCACAGGTGCCATGCATGGACTAATAGAGCAAATGAATCTGGAATCCAGTGGGAAGTGGAAGAGAGAAGGTGGGAGTGAGGCTGTGATAATATCTTTGCTCTCATAGTATCTCTTTATATAGCTTGTATAGTAATTTGGAAAAAGACACAGATCATATACAGCTTAAAAAAACATTATCATATCCTCTTGTATGTCTATCCTAGCTGATTTGCGCAATCCAAGAGATCCCAATTAAAACAAAAGAAGATCCAGTTAAAAGTATATTTTTAAAGCCACATTGATCGGTTGGAAAATCCGCCACCTTTTGTACTTATGAGTCTGGTACAACAAGCAGTGTCAGACAAGGAAAGCTTTAGATCTTACCTCCACTGTTATGGGTTTTCTGGGCTTTTTCCTGTAGAAAATGCCGCTGGTTGCAAACTCTGGCTGCAGAGTGTCCTTATTGATAGTGGACCTCACTTTTCGGCCCTCGCAGGATATAATCACGTAGGGGTCAGCACCTGTATGCACACATTTGAAGAGTCGTCTTAGTGATTTAAACTCATTTGAATTAAAGGTGCGCAGAACAAAGTGTACTGCTTGTAGAATTTGTCTGACCTCCTGTGCTGTCCTGGTTCTGCAGGCCTTCGGCTGCATGGACGTAGACGTGAGTAACAGCTTGCGGGAATCCCAGGAACGAACTCCAGCATTTTACCCTCGGTTTGTCCTCGGTTAGTTCCCTGTGAGAGAAGAGGAGATAAAAGCAAAAGGGTAGAAGTTAAGCTCCATCGCATTCTCAGCCAAATCTTATTATCCAAGTAGAAGTCAGACATGCATTGCTTTCTCATAAAACCAGCATTGTTTTAGTGACAAACCTTACTTGGATTAAATTTGATTTGATTGTGTTCGGTTAAAAAGAAAATCAGAAACCATACTAAATCTGGCCAAACAAAATCCTGGGCCAAGAAAAAGCAGGAAGTGGGATATCTTATTTCATAAAAGATTTAAAGTCATAGTTTTATTCCCCAGACTCTGAGTTACGGCATTTTTCTTGGCAATGAGCCATTCATCAATCTTAAAATGAAAATTAATGTCTGTTTTCCACTAAGAGTTACACATTAAATATCCTTCTTCTGTCTGCAAACTTTACAAACAGCCAAGCATCTGATTCAACAAATTCAGCTTCATGCTTCCCCCATCATTGATTTTAATCTATATGTATTTTTTTAATCATCATACCGGCAGCTTGAGTCCACATCAGTAAAAACTCTTAGCATGTAGTCTCCCAGTATCAGAGGCTTGAAGGTGGTGGGGATGATGACGTAACGACCCTGAGGCAGCACACGCCTCACAAACACTGTCCGAGCGTTGATGTAGGTGGAGGTCTGTTCAATCTTTTGAGTCAGGATGTCGTGCATCCGATACTTTCTGTTTAGTTCCACCTGAAACAGAAGTTTAGCTTTTAAGTGATTGGGAAGCAACACTTAATCTGAACACAGCTGGATCAGGTGTAATGTAGACTGTTCAATGACCCATAGGTTATGGCCTGTAGGTTGGGGGTTCAAATCCTGCCCCAGTCCACTGTCTTTGTGTTTTAGAGTAAGAGACTTTACCCTCCTTGTGTCAAAATCACCAGTATACTCAGCTGTAAGCTGCTTTCTATAAGTGTCTGCTAAATGACGATATACTGTAGTATAGTATAGTAACCTACGAGTCTCATTATACAGTAACTAAGAGTGAATAATTGTACTAGTTTTTCTCCAAAATACATAATAGATGCTGCAAATATTGCAGTTTTACAAAAAAAAAAAAAAATAGAAATGTACTGGTGTCAAACTTGAAACTGTAAATGTGATTAAACCTATGGATAAAATGGTAGTTTATATAGTAAAAAGAATAAAAACAATTGAAGTAGCTGCAATAGTTCTTCTTTAGTAAGACCCAACAATTCTAACATCTAATATCATATAATGATAAAATCATTTTTAGATTTTTATTTTGAAAGGTCAATACTTCTACATTTAATTTTTGAAGCACATTGCAGTAAATGTTCATCTATATGTACTATAAAAGGTTTAGATCTGTGAACTCCAGTTGTTTGTTTCACAAATCCAACATAAACTGTAAGACATTGATAAGTAGCCTGTTGGTTCATACATTTATGTTAGATTCACACTCCCTCTGCTGGTAGAAGAGTGAATAACATTTTCATTTCTCAAGGGCGCCATACAGGATTGCTGGTACTTATAAACCTGTAGTTCTTGTACTAGTGGAATCACTCTGCCATTTGTGCAAATTGCAAAAAAAAACCAAACAAATCTTTTTGAAGGGCGAACACTAAAATGGGCTGATGTCTCATCCAGGGTGTAGCAGCCTGACAGCAGCTGGGTTAAACTCCAGCTTCCCAGTGACACTGAACTGGATGAAGTGGGAGTGGAAAATGAATGGCTAGATGAGGGAATGTGAGCTCAATAACGGATACTGACAGTTTTCAAACTGTCAAAAGGATTCTGGCTCGATTATATTTTGATTAAATGATCATGACTGGAAAATAAATTTGATATAAATTGCTCATCACTGTATAACTTATTTACAGATATAAATCTCAAACAGCAAAAAAAGAAAAAAAAATCGTGGAGACTGATATTAGACCCTGGAGTCTGGATTCTGTCAGACGAAGGAGGACGGTACATCTTGCATGACCATAGATGATGAGGGTCAAATAGAGGTTAACATTCTGGCAGAATGTGTGCACACAGCTTGTTTCTTTTTTTTTTAAATATATATTTCTTTTTTTCTAACCTCAGGCTCTCAGTGTCAGCTCAGTGTTTATTGCTGTCCAGAATGTACCACATTTAGCAGCACCTCTGCCAGAGTGATAGGAGTGTATGGTGTGTGTTTGAACTTAGCCAGAGCTCTGACAGCTAAACACCCCTGTGGGAAATATGATATGAGTTTTGTTGGAAGCAGTTGCGCGGCCTCATGTTAATGTCACAATCTTATCACCGTTTATTCGGACAAAATCTAGTAACAAAGAAAGACGACAAGCTGGCTTTGCATGCTAATATAAAAGTCTCCCTAAGTTGTCTTAATACATTATGAATCCAAATACATATATTAAATTTATATTTTAGCACAAAAAGTGAGGAGATTTAATTTGATTGGTTATTTATTTCCTTTCATGAAATCAGTTGAAATTATTATATATTTCTGGAAAGCCCAACAAGTTACTTTAAAAAAAACAGAATAACATGTAAGGATGATGCAATACCCCTCACAATATTCTACTGTTGCCGGTGTATAATACAAAATTAACTGGAATAATTAAAGTGGAAATAATCGATCAATCAATCACAAATCTCCTTACTTTTTATAGTAAGTTTATTTGAGCTGTTTGTGAGGCTCATGCTTCATATACTATAGGTACAGCAGGCTACACACAATACTTTGTTGTTTTTTTTAAAATCTCCAGCATCTATCCAATACATTTCTTTCACTACACATGAGAAAAGTAACAGCTATGCAAAGACTGAAACAGGTCACAGGCATCTGCACGTTTGTGAAATCTTCTAATAAACTGTGACTTAAGTAGATGTGTTTGGCTCCACGTTTTTCAGCTTGGAACAATCAGCGAAACTATGCGCACTCTTTGTGTTCACTCACTTTTAGCTGAAAAAGTCTATTTTACTTTTGATAAAACGCTTAAATAAAGTCTGCCTGCCATTTCTAATGTGAAACTATTTGACAAATAAGAAGAAATCTGAAGCCAAGCCAAATATTTTCACCAACACAAGAGCCAAAATCTGTTGAAAATACGCTGAATTCTCCCCAAAATAAACTGACCTGAAATTAATGTCTTCACTGAAGACGGACAACATTTTAAAACTCTTGGATTAAAATACCATTTTTTTTATAGCATGTAATAAATAAATTTGATCAGACGATGGCCTATTCCGACAGTTATTTATGACGAATACAACAGGCAAAAAC
>JAVQJG010149839.1:0-29512 GCA_036024015.1 Craterocephalus amniculus
ACTTACCCCAAACTCAGAGTTAACATACCCCGCTTCTTGAAACGGAAAACTCAGAGTTTCCCCAAACTCAGGGTTAACATACTCAGAGTTTCCACAAAACCCGCTTCTTGAAACAGGCCCTTGATGTCACGCGAGTATGATGCCACGCTAGAAACCCTGCATGTCGGCGGCAACCCGACTTTCAGTGGAAACGCTTCTCTGAATGGGCTGGACCATTCAGGACCGTTCCAAAACGTAGCGACCCGAGCCGTACCACTCAGTTGAAACAAGGCATATGTACCAGGTTATATACTGTACATCTAAAATACTTTGAAACATAGATGTGCAAATTTTGAGAACTTTGAGAAAGACAAGATAGAAATGATAACAAATGAAAATACTTAGCATCAGATGGAAATGAATGGAAACAGAGCAACCTTGCACCCATTTTCATGCTGTGCTTCTGCATGATTTGGTGCTGCAGATAAGACGCTCTGAATCAAAGGGCATCGTTATTTATGACTTCTTCCCAGTTTGGAATGAATAATGAGGAATAATGGATCATGTGTGTCCTCTGCGGTCCCAGTTGTCCTCAGCTTCTCCTCGGCTTGTGTTTTAAATAGATTCTGTAGAAAATAGCTACTGAGGAGACAAACTGCTCTGACAAAGCTTGGCGAAAGTGTGCGCGCATGTGACTTTGTACTTTTGTGTTTTCGTCAGTTCATACATATTAGCATGAGCACGTGCAGATTCATCAGTGTTTTAGTCTGGTCCAGTGACTTTGCTATCATCCATAATTAAATTTGTATAAATCAAGCTGTCACTCACTACTGTAAAGTGAAAAACTGAATGACATTTTAATGACTGCTGGGCTATTTTAGGTTGACACTGATCTAAAAGGTACGCGCTTTCATAATTCAAATTCAGCAATTCATTATTCTTCCTCTGAACACTCCCCTCTGTTTTTGACTTTCACTTGGCTAGTCTTTGGACTGTCGGAGTGTATTTTTAGATGCATGGAATTTAATACCTTCTCTGGAGAGATTTTATGTGACAAAGTACAGAAAAACAGTGGCTGCACCTTCGAGTTTCAGATTGTCTGCCTTTTATCCACTCCCAGGATGCAATGATTACATAAACAGGGGCTCATTTCTGCTGTTCGGCCTCATGTTAACCTTGCTTCCTGGAGCTTCCTGTTCTGGGTCTGACTGTATGTATTACAAAAATGTATCCAGTGTGATTCTGGAAGGTTTGCAGACATTATATATTTACATTGAGGAAACCATGACATGTTTGCACTGACATGCACATTTCCAAATCTGGTCCCCACAAACACTCATTTCTAAAAGCATGTGTGTTGGTGTTGAATATCATCAAGTCATTTTAAACAGAACTATTGAAGTTATTTTTGTTTTGATTTACAAAAAATGAGGGGAAAATTTCTGTAGAAACAAAACGTATACATTGACAAAGAAAACCTTGGTGATGAGAACAGGTTGGGTACATGATACTTATTTTCTTGAAGATTACAACTTCAGTTTTAAACAAAAGTTTACCTTTTTTATTTAGATTTTTAAAACTTAAGTGACTTCTTAATCCTCTACTGTTTCTAAAAATTTAATTTATAAAAGACGCTGTCCTCTGATATGGTAAACTTTTTTTATTGTCAGAGAGAGACAAACAGCATGCAAAAGACAAAAGTACTAAAAAATTCAGGAGTTACTGATGGTTTCTCATGACTTCTTGGGGGTGTGAAAAAAGGAAGTTGAAGTAATCATTTATGAATGACATGTGAACTGGTGGTATCATCTAACTCATATAATATGTCACAATACTTTTTTTGGGAACAGTTTTTTCAAGTGCCACTGCGGCAAAGTTCAGGGAAAAGTCCAGTGAGCATGATTACCTTTTGATCCATTATTTTTCCATCACCAGATTTAGAAAAATGCCACAAAAATTAGTTCTAAATGACATCAAAGCATTTCCATCAGACAGCTCCAGCTTAAGCTCCCCATGTTGCAACATTTTTGTATGAAAATATCATTAACCAGATGGAAATGCCATGTTACTTTGGGTCAAGAATCATGAAAAGCAGCTATATTCTAAAATGATTAAGACCTGAGAGTCTGGGCGATGATACAGTGACTTCATCTTTGGCCATGACACGGTGTGTTCAAGGCCTCAAGCAGAGGATGACGCAGGGGGAACAGACTGGCAAGCAGCCGCAGGTCTGAAACAACAGACAAATGTCAGTGTCACATCTCTCAGGCTTGTTGCAGAATATTTTTGGCAAGGCAAAAATTACCAACAGGATGTTGTAGTTGGAAAGCCACTGTGTTTCGAGCAACATGGTATTATGTCATTTGTCTGGACCAAAATCATTTTCCATCTGCCACTGCGGTTAGTGAGCATAAAGACAAAATCTGAGATAAAAAACCCACTGATGCTACTTGGTCTTAATAACGGACCACCATGTTAACATATAATTTGTATTTTTTAGTAACCACACTCATAGCCATTGAGGATTTATATGACATCATCGGTTTTTCACATTAAAGCCTTGCATTCTGCATTTCCCCGGATCTTTCATCATCAGAATTCTCCGAAAGGAGCGATATGCATCCACAAGAAAACAGTAGTGGCAGGATTACGGGATATGAAGGGAATTTCAGAAAAAGCACAACAGATAAAGCTTACGAGCCTCTTAGACAAACACTATAAATCTTTCCAGCAAAAAGTGTTGGAAATGAAAACATTCCAATTCATTTGGACTGATGTCTGCCTTTGAATCTTTGAATACTGTGTCCTTTAGTGGTTGGTGTCTGACTTCTGGACAACTGATAGAGAGGAAAGGCAAACCAATCAGAGGATATACTTTTATTGACTCTCTTGAGTGTGCACAACCCTTCCTGCTACACTTACACTTTCCATCACCTCTTGCACAATAATAACAAATCGATAAAAAAATCTCATCTTTGTACCTAGACAATAAGTGTGATTTCTCCATTCCAGTTAACTTTGCAGACATGTTTTGAAAAGCAAGCTCTCATTGGACTTATTGATTTTTGGACCTGATTTCCTTTTGTCGGTTTGACTATCCCAGCTTAAACTTCACTGTGTTACTCATCTGTGTTTACTACCCCTCAGTCAGAGCTGTTATTCAGGCCAAAGATGGTATGAATTGCAATTTTTTTAGCTTTTTCTCTGTTTTGGCTACCGATGGAAAAAGGGGTGGGATTAAATAAGTTCTCTTCTTCCCACTCCTTTTCAGGCAGCAACTGAAATTCTTCTTTTCTTTCTTTTTTTCTTTCTTTTTTTTTTTTTTTTACTTTTGCGCCTTTTTGTGTTAATAATGGCTTTGTAAAACACTTGTTCTCACACACGCGCACATACGGCACTAACACACACAAAAAAAAAAAAAAAAAAAAGGGGGGGGGCACTTAGCATGATCTTAGCACTTGACATAACTACATGGATGACCAGCAGTCCACCTGTTCAAACTGTATCCTACTCCTTGAATTTATGCTTGTGTTGTTCTCTCAATAGTACGTCGCTTTGGATAAAAGCGTCTGCTAAATGACGGTAGTAGTAGTAGTAGTAGTAGTAATGCTGTGGCATACAGATAATTTGTGCCTATTGTGTGAAGTTGCCTGAAATAAAAGGACAATAACAATAATAAGTATGATCTTACTACTTTTTTAAAATATGAATTTCTGTTTTCTGTGGTTGAAAAGCAGAGTGCAGAGCAAAGACCCCTCCAAAATGTTGTATATATGGCTGGAAAATGTTTAGACGGGTTGCAGCTTAAACCATGTCAATGGAGTCCTTTACCACTCTGCACAGAAACTTTAGGGCTTTTTAGGTAAATACAGTCTCTTTTTGGAGACCAGTTCATTTACTTTGGTATAGCCTGGAGCTGCTTGAATGACAAGTTACTGAGTGTGACCTGATTTCCTTTAAAAAAAGAAAACTTAGACTTAGAACGTAACATTTAGTCCTTGATTTATGAAGGCGTAATGTGTACTAAAACAAGTGCAAAAAAGATTGCACATGTAAAAATCGCTGATTTGTTGAGAGGATGAGGACTGCGGCTGTTATCCTGGGTAAATAGTAGACACTGTCCATTTAGCGTGTCTGCTGCTGATGAATATGCAATGTGGGCGTTTCTTCCAGAATATGCAAAATGTTGGGAGGAGACTATGCAAACAAATCAGCTTTGCTCAAGCAATGTAATTTATGAAACCTGTACCTTGTTTGCAGTGGTTATCTTTGTGCCTATAAATAGCGTGTCTGAAAGCAGGTGCTAATTGGCACAACAGTAAACACGCAATGGCTGCAGTAATAATTTTAAGGAGGAGGCACAGACACCATGAAACGAGAGAGAATGCTTTTTTCGATTGTATTGATATGTTTGGAATGCCAGAGAAGACGATTGTGGAGCCGATCCAGCACTGCAAAATTAGAATTGCAGGATGAGTTTAAAGGCTGATATATGTGCAATTCATGTGCAACTTGGCCCTCCTTCAGAAAGGGAGCATATTTATAGAAAGCACATTCTATGAATGTACAAGTTATGTGCTACACAAAGGGAAACATTACAAATGTATAATCCAGGTCGTACATGATTCTTTCATTCTGAGGAACAGTGTCATTTTCTCACAGATGAGAGATGGTGAATATGGAGATGGCTGCTTTTGGGTAAGTGAATCTAGAGATTTTCCCTTGTACATTGCTCACACGGACACAGCCCTTCTTCATGACACCTGTGCACAACCCCAAAACTGCAAGGGAAGGCTGTTATATAATGTCGTTGCACTGCATAGCCAGAGAAGGTCGCTCAGACTGTCGTTTGTTGCTCCACAACATAGAAAAACATCATAGGACGTAAAAAGATGCCATTTTTATGAAAATTACGCACAGTGCACATCCACTCTGTCCCGTCCATGACCTGGCTGCTGCACTCTGGAGCTGCTGGCATGGACATCCCTTGCTATCCCCTGGCTGCCTTCTTCCACTCCTCTTGCCAGGGTATGGATGCCCATCATCAGCCCAGATCCAGCACTGACCAGCTGCCATACATGACACTGCGCGCACCCCGGGGTTCTTGGTCCTCCTCTTTTTCACTTCATCTGCTGTTCTTTTTTTTTTTAAACTTCATTTACCTTTTCGCAGATATTCTCCAAGAATTTCTTTCTTGAGCTCAGCTACTAATATTTGTCTCCTCCACTAATATTTCAACCTCAATTGGATCGAATTTCATTTTGCGTATGTGGTTTCCTTGCTCTCTGGATCTTTCCATGACTAAACAATAGTACCGCTTAATCCTCATTCAAATACTTCTGTTGGCACCTGTTATTAATTGTGCAAGCAATCTTAGTTGATCACCTGCAAACCATGGAAACGTAACCGCAGCAAAATAATTGCCCCAATTGAAATTGAGATTTAGCGGTCGCTATATGTAATCTTCGTAAATCAAGGCCTTAGTGTTTCTTCCACTGCGCAAGAACTAGGCAGTGAAAGGAAAAATCCAAAATTGTGAGCAATATTGAATAATGATTTGGAGCATGAGCTTATTTCATCTCTAACGGTGTAAATCATAGCCGAGTGTTGTCTTAACTGGGTCACTGTTGGAACATCACGGAGTGTGTAAAATGCAGGGATGTGAGTGTAAGAAGCATGTGGCAGATTTATTTTTCTGCATCTGTTCCTGTTTAAAAAGAGATGGCGTTAACCATGAAAATGCGTCAGTCTGAGTAATCTTCATGAAACAATGCAGAGATGCAGCTCTGCTGTCTGTCAGTGCTGTGTTGTGTGTGTGTGTTTGTGTGTATTTTTGAGGAATGATTGACCCGTACAGCAGCAGACACTTCACAGTCCTTAAAAGCAACCTGCTGCAGCGTGTCCTGCTTACAAAGCACACAGCATGGTAAAAAGAAAGCACCATTTTAGTCTTAAACTTTTTAGCATGCCCGTCTTTGGAGGAATAGACATTACAAAACCCCAAACATAAATATATAGTTGCAGTTTGTAGTAGGAAGTTGGGTTTTCCGAGTTCCCAGTTGGAAGATGTGGGACTAAAGCTTTTAATGTGTCCTCGAAAAAGTCAGAAATGAATCAGTAAGTAATTCAGTCTAATGCTGATTTCCCATGGCTTGGATGCTCTTAATGAAGTTGGACAAGTGTTTCATCATTTAAAGGTAGTCCACCTCATATTTCATCACCCTGTGAGTCATTCATAGATTTCTTACTGGGTCAAATGCGGCCCATGACCTATGTCAGATGGCGTTTCCTCATCACACTTGTGAGCAAACATCTGAAGAAAGCTTGTGGTTTGTTGAAGTTTCCTTTAATGAAATAATTTATTATGTTTAGTTACTTATAATTTGTTTTCTTTCTGCTGTACAATTTGATTTTCCATCCACTGCAAAGACTGTTACAATTGTTTTTATGATCCAACACTGACCTCTTGTGGCAATAAATTTAAATATTCAGCATGTTTCAAATTTTATCTGAGCTGTAAACAGGTTGGTGCTAAATTTTTAATCAAGTATTCTGTCTGTGTCAGTTCATTCATTGCTGTTTTTAATTTTTTGTGTTTCATTTCCAGCTGGTTAAAAGGTATTGCTCCATAAAGTGATAAACTAGCTAAAAGGTCATCAAGGAAATTGTAGCTTTCTGTAGTATGTTTTATTTTTTTAAGCTGTTTCCATGTTATACTTCATACCGTCCTTCTTAATGTTAACTTGCTGCAGTCTAAAAAAATCTTATTGCATTAGGTTTTAAACATTTATACATGACTGACACAATTTGGACTACATCTCTTTGATCATACATTTTCTTTGATCAGTCACCATTTTTGAATTTATCTCTGGTCTTGAACTCAGAAAGTGGTCTGTTTCATGATGAGCACAGGCAACTTTCAGGGTATAATGAACTGACAAACGACATAATGGAATTTATTATTTAACAATCCAGTTTGGCTTCTTCTCATTTTAACTTCAAATTAAAAGTGTAAAAACAGCCTAATTTCCATTTATTGTTTTGGATTTATAAATGAATACTGAAAAAACATGGTGATCTTTTATATTTTGAATTCATTTTGAAATTGAATATTAAAGAACAAATGATACGTGAATTATTATCCTCTAGAATTAACCATAAGAAAATAGTTTCCCACTGACACTCAGTTCAGTTCAGTCCAACGAGGGCCACAATCCAGCAGGTTGTCCAAGCATCCCTGGTTCAACAAACCTCAAATCAATTTAATTTCTTCCATGAATGCATCAAAAACCTGCAGGATATTGTCCCTTGTATGCCAAAGTTGAATATCTGTTTGGTACACTGTGATCTTAAAAAAATGGATGTGCTCAACAAAGGTCAGGTAGGCTGTGGTGTTTAAACCATGTGATACTGCAACGAAGGACCCAGGAAGTTTGTAAAAAAAAAAAAAAGCATAGGCCATTCACACAAGGCAGGATGGATCCATGTTGCCAGATTTCAACCCTTTTCTGACCCCATCTGAATGTTGAACCTGAAATGGAGATCTATCAGATCTGGCAATGTTTTTCCACCTTTTATTTTCAGTTTCCTTTTCTTAGCTGAGAGTACTGGCACCCTGTGTAGTTTTCTGCCCATGTAGCCCATCTTAGATTGGACATGTGTCCACAGATGGTATTCTGCATATGTTGGTCTTTGATTGGATACTACTGGTTAAATGAACTACTGTTTTTTAATCTCCATAAGGTCTGCCCATTTCCCTCCTACAGCAAGGTATTTCAGTCCAGACAACTGCAACTCACATAATTTTTTTCTCCTTTGTTTTTTCCTCTGGACAATTCTAGATTATTGTGTGAAAATCTTACAAGATCAGCAGTTTCTGAAACACTAAGACCAGCAAGTCTTGCCACATAAAAAAAAAAAAAAAAAAATCACTTAAATCCCCTTTCTTCCTTGTTCTAATGCCCAGTTTGAACAGGTGGACCTAATACAGTGGCCAGTGCATATGCCACCATTACCAGATGGCACCTGGATTCAAGGACGGCAGTGTTTCTCAGTCTTGGTCCTCAGTGGCCCCTGTGCTGCACATTTCCATCTGCATCACACCCCATTCAAATGAACTGGACTGCCCGTCAAGTTCTTTGCAAGACTGCTAATGTGTCACATATTTCAGTCAGATGTGTTAAAGTATGTTAATACCTAAAACATGCAGGAAAGGGGTTCCAATAACCAGAATTGAGTAACACTGCCATTCTTTACATTCAGTTGCCATCTGGTGATGGCGGGATATATGCACTGAGCACTGTATTACATCCCAGAGTACCTTATTAGGGCTCAGTGTCAGCGGGCACTAAAGTTGTAGCATTTGGTGTTCCAAAATAAAGAATTTAGCTTTGCACTCTTGCTCAAAAAAAATGGCCCTTGTATGGCCTACAATACACAGTATATGGTATTGCACATTAAACTGAGACACTTGTGATAATATATAGGCCGCTATATTTTTTCTTCCATATATACACACATGTAAAAATGACTGTTTATCATACTCATACCAGACACATCACAGCAGAACAAACAAAATAACTAAAAATGAAAAAAAAAAAAGTCATTTTCACAACCCCTGACATTAGGGGTCAGATGAAAAGGGGTTTAAACATCTAGCCTTTTTTTAGAGGGGATGACACTTCACACGGTCATGACCATATAGAATACTGTTAAAACTACCATGTGGAAGATACAGCCGAAGATCTGTCACTTCTGCAGCATCAGGCCCGTGATGCTGTCCAACTAATATCCCCCCAATGTCTTGGTGGATCAGCTATTGTGTAAAATAATGTCCAAAAATGGCGATGAATTCAAAAATAGGATTTTTCATAATCTAATTTCCAATTTCAAAGTAGAAGGCAGCAGAAATCGAACAGTTGCATTTTTTCTAGAAATGGAGTGCCATGAAGCTTCAGTGCCACTTCAGAAACTCTGTGGCATGTCTAGTGGAACCATCATTCACTGGAGTTGCCACAATCAGCTGTGAAACTGCTGGGTGGTGCTTCCACACCAGTTCTGCATTTGGTGGGACTCAATTTCAATCGCTTTTAGGGTCCATAGACCGGTCTTCTTAAGAAACACCGCACCAGCACCCACAAAGTCAAAAACCAAATAAAATGCATTTGTAAAGGTGTAATATTTGAGTTAGATCAATTAATTACATACAAAATAGGCTCCATGGCAGGTTTAAGCCTGTGAAATTTCATCACAGACCTGTGAATTTCACAAGTTTTTACCTTCAGTTCAGAACAGTCTTTTTACTAGAAAAAAAAAAAAAAAGAGATTTCAGTTCAATCAAGTTAGTGAGGAAACAGAGTAAGCTTGTTACCCTGCAGAGAGAAGTTCAGCACAACATGTGAAGTGGAGAAAAAACAAACTTTATTCAATAAATGTAATATTTAATTCACATCTCAGTAGTGATGCTGGTCTGTGTTTTCTTTCCACATGAGTCTTTATTTCAGTAACAAGCTGAGCTTCTAACCCAAACCAAGAGGCAGTTGTCATTGTCCATCTTCCTCCAGTTCACAACGTCAGCCCTGTTGAGCACAGAAAAGAAATTACGACTCTTGGACTATCCCCTTGTATATAATACCGACTGAAAGCACACTTAGCAGTTTAACATACAAGATGCAGTGATATGTTTAGAGGTTCCACCAATTTAAATCCATGAAGCACAAAAACACCATGATACAAAGTACAGTGTGACTGTAGGTTTGGGCCACATGCTGGCCAAGCTTTTGTTGCAGGGATCACTTCCACCACACAGCCATGCTGTGGCTGAGGGTGGAATGGGTAACACTGCTCTGATCTGCCTCCTCAGTCTGCTGACAAACCCAGTATGGAGCACTGGACCGCACTGAGTTCAGAGGAGGCGCACACATACATTATGAAAAAACATGTTAACACTGAGAAATGGAGAAAAAAACTGAAATATGAGACACAAAAACACAAGTGGGATGATCAGCAAAGCTCCAGATCCTAGGGGTAAAATGAAAGTATTATTTTGTGGCTTTTTGTGTTATGGCCAGCTGTTGAGTGGTGTGGCTAAACTGTGGAGTGGTCTGGCTTTTGTATTGCTGTAACACTTCAGGGCCACCATATTATTGCACTGCCCAATATTGCAATGAAGTTATTTTCTCTATGTGTGCAGCCCTCTTCGATGTCATCTTACACACTAACGTTTTGCAACATGGTGCATCAGACTACAATCGCCCAAAATGATGCGATGACATATAGCCCTTATTCTGAATTTCTTTAAGCTTTTCAGGTCACAGTGCTTCTCTTTTTCCATTTGGCCTTAGTGTGGCACCATCTGCTAGGGGCCATCATAAGCTGTCAAATTTATTTCAAAAAGTGTAAATGGTGAACTAACTCGACCAAGTAATTTAATTAGCTTCAAAGTTAAGGAGGTAAAAGTCACATAGTACTGAAATAACCAAAAGAAGAATGGTTGACTAGATATAAGAGGTGGTAGACTATGCATTTTTGTCCTCTTTCATCTTTGTCTAAATGTCAGTGGAAGGTAAAAAAGCTATAAAAAACAAAACGATACTATCTTTTGATTCTAATTGTGCGTTTCATGTTTTTTTAACAGGCAAAAGGAATTTATTGAACGATTTATTTTGTTCCAGCGTTCACTCAATTTCTCCCCAACTTTTAAAATTACCATAGTTGAGTCATTTTCATTGTGTGCACTGAGTTCAGTAGTGGGACTGTTGATTTAGTTCATAAGTAAAAATAAAAAAAAATAATAATTATCATAATTCTAAATTAATTTTAATATACAAAGACCCTTCACACATATGCGCAAACTAATTCTCTTTATTTAGAATTTCTGTAAAAATGCTGTATACAAATAATTGAACAACTACATTCCTTTAATAACTTTTTGATTGTACAACAAAGATCAGCAATTAGTAATGCATTTGATCAAATTTACTAACAATTTGCCAAATATGTAAATGCAAAATATGTTTTATCCATAGTTACCCTGTAATGTAAGAGTTTTTTTTTTGTTTTTTTTTAACATTTTTATTTGTTACCTACTGTGTCTCTGAATGTCCTGTAAATATAGTTCGGTGGCCAGTCAACTTAAATCTAATGCTTAAAAATTTGCAATGCCCATCTTCTGTGAGAGCTTTTTTCCTCTCCAAGAAGAGGAGGGTTCTGCAACCTTTACAGTTCAAAGAGCCATTGCTAATCATAGCTATGGCAAATCTGTCATTTTTTAACCACCAATTTTATTTTTCTAGTTTTAAGTTTTAAAATAAAAGAAAACCAAAAAAACTATAAACAAAATATTTTCCTGTGGGATGTAGATATATGTGGAAATTGTTTCTCTTAAAAAATTACATGGTTTCCAAATTAATGACAAGGAAAATAGAGCTAAAAAAATCTGGATCATTTCATGTCATTATGTTGTGGGAATTCAAAGAGATTATTTCACGAAAATGCTGCTAAAACCTGCCCTTTTCATGATATCTATGTTTAGGATTGGTAGTTGTATCTTTATCTATTTTAGCCAATGCTGTTAGCCAGAGCCATTGTGGAAGGTCAAAAGAGTCACAGGTCACAGAGCCAGAGTTGCAGGTTGCACAAACCTGATTTAGAAGATGATCTATTATCTTATGCGTAGCTTTTCATTACAAGGATCCTTTAATGACATCCAAGTAGACTTTGAACAGCACGATTAAACAGCTTTGAAAATTAAAATTACAGAGACGCTCCAGCATAAGCACATTAAAACTGGACAAGAAACCACTGCAACTTCATTAAACCCAAAAAAATATGGAATACATTTTGTGTGAATGTGCTGCATAAGCTGCCGTAACAGTTTACGTCTCTATGCAATAGTAACAGGGCATTTAGCCGTCCACATCATATTTTATACAAGTAGACTGCTTTGTTGTCCGAATATCTTACCAGTGTGTTACTTTACATGACCTTCTGTCGAGACAGACCTGAACAGTCGCTGATGGCAGGACAGAAAACCGGAGTATGGACGAGGAATTGAGACAAACTAGGCATTCATATAAAAACAGACAAACAACAAAGGCTTGGGGTTAAACTAACTTACCGTTGAACAGTTTGCTTTGCCAGCGAGCAGAATGGAAAGGTCTGGTAAAATGCCAGCGAGCAGAATGGAAAGGTCTGGTAAAATGCAACGGGAGTACGGTTTATATTATTAACCAGGTTGCCAGGTTTGGGCAGAAAACAGTACATTTTTAATTAAACGTAGTATGTTTCCCTCTAATTATTCGAATTCAAAATTTTTATTTGTAATTCTAATGCCATAAAAAAGGTAAAGACATTGTTTAGTTACGTCTTTTACTATCGAAAGATTTACAAACTAATATCAAAGGTAATGTAGTAGATTGGGATTTTTTTTTTAAATACACATTTTACTAGTTTTTGGTAAAACATTCTTAATTCAGCCTAAATTTGTAAAATCTAGAAAAAAAAACAATTACCAAAATAAAAAATGGTATTATTTTGCATTATTTGGTAAACACTACCAGCCCATAATATAATACATAGGCCTATACTGCTTTCTCTGGTTTTCTACAAGAGAACGTGGCAAACAGCTGCACTTCTCTATTTCCTGAAAACGTGTTTTTCTACGGACCTGGCAACTTCCGTTCAGACAATTACCCGACGCAACCTCAACATCATGGCGGACGAAGTTGAACAGGTTGGTGTAACTGGGTCAATTTATGCTTATTATTTGGACACATCATACATGTAATTGCCTTCTGTGGATGCATATCGATAATTTGACATTAATCCTTGGTTAAGTGTGGTTTTTGTGTTGTTTTGTTCTCGCTACTTGTGTCATTAGCCTGTTTGGGCCTGTGAAACCGGCCAGTTGGTTTAGCCAGGTTAGCTGCTAATGCTACCGTCTTGACAAAGCGTGTTTGAATAGTTTTGTTCTTACGTGGACTTTTAGGATCATCCCAATTTGGAAAGCAAAACTAGTAAACGTAGAATTATTCTGTAATGTTCATACGTACCCCGATTTGTTTGCTTGCATAAAGTTGTCATTTTATTTTTCTGCACTGACAAAGCCTCCTGTACTGAAGATATGATAATTTTTCTCTATTTATTCATTTCTATTTTTTATTTTTTGTGGAGAAACAGTGGAGAAAAATTCCCTTCGCAATATCCCCCCAAACATGCTAACATTGTCTATAACATGTAAGAATTAGAATTTCCTCTTACATTGAACTTCTCAGCTAAATAACACCTTTATGTGGATATCAGCTGATCATTTAAAGTAGCCATTAAAAAAGAATTGAATTTGGTTTAGTGTAAATGGGTTTAAATAGCAACTTGTGTTTTATATCTCTGTAGCAACCAACTACCAACACAGTTGAGGAACCACTTGATCTAATCAGGCTCAGTCTAGATGAACGAATCTATGTAAAGATGAGGAATGACCGGGAGCTCCGCGGCCGACTGCATGTAAGCTACTCCCAATATGCTATGTCAATATATTTTTTTCTTTTTCTTTTTTAAGCTTCCATGTGCATGTCTTCTTACTAACATGTTCAGGTTTTGTGTCCCAGGCATACGACCAGCACTTAAACATGATCCTGGGTGATGTGGAGGAAACGGTGACTACAGTAGAGATAGATGAGGAGACATATGAAGAACTTTACAAGGTACAGTGTTGTATTGATGTGCTTTTTTCTCTTACGGAGGGGCTTGTACTTTGGGCTCTTTCACCAGCATGGATTCTCCTGAAACAATTAAAAGTCAATCATAAGCATAAGTCAAATAAATGAGAGCAGTCCTACTTGCTTTGTAAATGGAGATTGACTTCCCCAAATGTTTGTAAAACATAACATTGTTAGTCTTGAAAAGCTGTTAAAATTGTGTTAATGTGTCATTCTGATGGGAAATTATATTATTTCTTTTGAGTGTTATTCAGATATTTTGAGACCATTGCCTTACACCTGTTATAGTTTGCATCTCTTGTATGTCTCAAGTTCTGTATGTGACCGGAGTTTTACAGTCATATGATGGACAGAGGGGATTAACCCTTGTATTATGTTTGAATCTTAGGAACGATAATGTTTGACCCAGGGCCTCTATAGCTTTCCAAAAATGTTAGAAACCAAAAATATTCCAATAAACGTATTTCATATGTCATTATTAACTCTAAAACCAACTCCTTCAATCAATATTTTTTTGGTTTTGTGTTCTTTACCTCTCACAGATCATTGTTGAATGAGTATAATAATTTTTTTTTTGTTAATGTCCAAAATATTTAGATGTACACTGAAAAGACAGAAAAAACTGAATAGTTTTTTTCTACATTATGATGTTAGTCGGATCTTCGTCCTCTGTGATCGTGTTTCATTGTATTGTAACATGTCCCCAGTAGTGTAGCCCTTCTTTCTATTTAGAGTCCTGGATTCTTTGTGTCTTCTTCATCAACCTGGCTCTGGTGTGATCATCTATGAATTCATTTGAGATCAGGCTGCTGTTGTTGCTTTTTTTTTATTTATAACTGATAGAAATCCTGGGTGTTTAGTCTAAGTAATTGGGAACATGAAGAATGATCCAAGAACACATACCTGCGTCATGAGTTCATATTACTCGGTTTGGAGGCAGTGGTGAATGTCCCTGTGTTTTAGTCATTGTGTGTTGATGGGGTGTGTGGATTTCCCTGAATAAGAAACCATGAATCTGGCAGGACATGATTTCATTGACCTGTATCACCTTCCTGAACGCAGAAGGTCAAACAGGTGATTGTCAGGGTTTAAAGAGCAGCTGTTTTTGACGTTCTGGAGTGAGGAATGTCAGTAGTCAGTGACTTCCTGTGCTGTGTTGATGATCCTCTGTAATGCTCTTTGCTTTTATTTGGTCAGCGGGAGATGATTCGGCATAGCACAATGTGAAAGTACAAAATGCTCTGTACTTACTTAGCCCTGCAGAGGGCTAGAGAGCCAGCAGCAGTTTCCTACAAAGCTTGTTCTATCTCAGAAACTGGAGAAACCACAAGTACTGCTGTGTTTTTTAAATGGCACCGGTGGTGTTTGAAAACCAGGAGCTGGGTCCACAACGTAGATACCCAGAAATGTAAAGCAGTGCACCCTATGCACAGTTTCCATGATGAAAATGAAAGAGCTCAGCTACTGAAGTCTTGGATGAGTTCTTTTGTTTGGTAGTGGGTTGCTTACAGAACACCACAACGGGGGTTAGCAAGCTCATCCTGATAGGTTGACTCATCAACAGTATGAACCTAATCACTACCACATGGTCCACAACTTGAACAGTAATGTTTGGAGATACGAGTTGGTTGGCAGACAATGCAGGAGTGGACGCGGCACACAGTGCTGTGGGGAGCCAGTGCTGCTGAGAGGTCGGGACCAAGCTTAATGGGTTCAAGATGATAACCAAGGAAGTCTATTATTCAGGTGCAAAGATGAGTGCAGAAACCCCGGTTTAATGATAGTATTTAATGCATAATTGTACTCTATTGTTTTCTGGAAGCTCTAGTGCTGTGTGGGAGCAGTGCTGATTGCATCCTCTATAGATCTGCTTTCCTTATATAACATTAACAAGGATCAAAGGTGAGCCAGAGACTGGCGTGAAAGTGAAGGTGTGTAAGCACTTCAACTACCTACAGCAGAGGATTGTTGAGAACATCTGCAGGAAGATGTTCATGTTTGCATCACTGCTATTTTTTCTTCACCCAACACTTCTCATCTACTTATTCAAACATATGTTAACAACTTCAGCAATATTTTAAGCAAATACTTTGAAGAATAAATATCAGAGTTGTGTAAACTGTAACTTGTGTTCTTTCAGTCTACCAAGAGGAACATCCCCATGCTGTTTGTCCGGGGAGATGGAGTCGTCCTGGTAGCTCCGCCTCTCAGAGTGGGCTAACGTGACATCGTCCAGGTGTGAAGGAGGGCCTGTGGAACATTGACTGAGAGAAGGCGGTGATGTCATGGCTTTCTTAAACAGGCGAGGGGTCAAATGTGTTACACCCTCTCATGACGGACTCTTAAAACAGCATCTTTTTTTTTTTTGATCTATTGAAACTTATTTAGTTGTGCCTGTTTTTGGTTCTGGCAGACATGAAAAATGTTTTCATGGGATAAGGAATGGCAGTTTGGAACAACAGCTTTTTGATTTTTATGAATGGGGGTGAAATCACACCCCTTTGAAAATAAGTTTATGTAATTTAGCTTTGTTAATAAATTGTACCAGACATCATCAGATATGTTTCATTGTTGTTCCAAGCTTTATTATTGTCAAAAGTATTACACTTAAGTTAGCAGAATGGGGTTTGAATTTACTTCTCATTCCTTAAGTTTCCCAACTATCTCTGTTTGCCGAGAAAGTACTGAAGTTACTCAAAGTGATCTGAGAACATTTGGCAAGGCATTTTTTTGTTTCTGTTTGTTGCTCAAATTTTCTTTTTTCCATCCATGTTTCGTATTTTGATTGTAAATCATGCACAGATTTGTAAAAAGAAAAGAAAAACAAAAGAAAAAAATACTTTGGGTTGAATTAAAAATGTAAGTTGAAAAAATGTTTTGTGTGATGTTGTAAAAATCCTGTGTCCTTCTGTCCAGCTACCCCAAACTTACCCAGACTGCCTGCAGTTTTCCTGCAGATGAATATTTTATTCTAGAATTTGTGAAATAAATTTTTCTCCAACTATGATAGGAGTTCTTAGTTGCTTCGTATCAGACTAAAAGGCACAATTCCCTATGAAATACACAAGATCAGTAATTAAACATTTCCACTCATCTCAAATGTGCTGGTGTTTTGCATTGTACTCACTAGATGGCAGAATATATCTTCTAAACCATCTTCAATATCTTAATGAAAAAGATGTGAAGATCTTTTCTTGTAAACCTGAAAAGAAGCAGGCCGTTGTCTCCTCACACTCACCCAAGACTGAACAATGTCTTCTCATTTGAAGTTGTGGATGTAGAATGTCACCCTCCTTCCTTTATGCATCATTTATAACCTTAGTTAAGAATTCAGAGAGATGAAAGCCATCCTCATAATGGAGTTTGAAAATTTTGATTCACACTATCCCATCTTTTTCATACACTGCCTAACTAATAGTCACTGTCAGCAGACATCTGTTGGTTGACCCTAGTGTAAAATATGCTTTTGGACTGGTAGTGCAGAAATGGTTAAAATGGCTTTTAGTAAAGCTTCACAATGTTTTCATGGCTAATACAGATTACCAGAAAAAGTCTCCAACAAAGAACTTTCAGGATCAGCTTTAGACTCAGAAGGATGACATCTCACAGCTTGTGATTTTTACTGTTCGGTCTGCTGAGCATGCATGGTATGTCTGTGCTCTGTACAGGACATGCTAATTACAGTACCTTCTGCACATGAAGGCAGAGCTCGGACTTATTTTTCCACAATCTGACTTTCTCACTGTAACAACCCTGGGCTTATGCTTTCTCTGCAGTGCCTCTGATGTATTAGTTGCCCATTAATGCATTAAAAAAACATAATAAATCAAATCATGTCAGTACACAGAGCTGAAATCAAACTTAGAATTTGCTTTATCTCTCACAGGGATCAGTAGCGCAGCTGTAAAGTAACGAGAAGCTCTTTGTGCCAACTGATAAGAGATGGTATGTTGTTCTCACAGCCTGAAGTCATTTAAGAATTTCACCGCCACACATCCTATAAAACATTTGCCAGCAGACAATTTGACTTCTCATAGAAAAAAAATAAAAACATTTCTACCAGGAATAACAAGTGAATGCTCTATAATAAGCCACCATTCTTCTTTAGGTACATCCCCATTGCTGATTATTATTATACAGAGCAAGTTGTAAGAAGCGATTATGACAGCACCTGTTTCGTTATTTAAAGGTAAAGCTCAACGACTCCCGGATAAGCTTCCACTGAGATTCCTTAGCTTCTCAACCATCGTCTTTCTTTCTAACATTTAAAATATAGGGCCTTAATTCACCTTAACAATTAGCTGAGCATCTTTTTCCAGTTCTAAGTCACTTAAAGAAAAGTGACATAATTTTCTAAAACACAATTCAACATATTTAGATATAGTCTGTTATTAAATTAATAAAACAACTAGCAAGAATATAAAAATCTGATATCAAATAATTTTATACATACTGTAGAAGCATTCAATAATTCACACCAAACTTCACACGACTTCAGTAACGACTAAATATTTAAACCATTTTAACCACATATTTGAACAAGATAGCTCCAAAAACACTGGATTTTAACCAGAGGCGACAGAAAACCCAACACCAAAAACACAGTCAGATAGCAGCACTTTTCTACATGATGACTTTATTCTAATGTGCATTGCTTTGAACTAATCAGAATTATTCATTACACCACTGATTTGTTGCAAATTGTGTGAATCAAACTTTAAACATCCTTTTTAAAGTGTAGCTACTTATCACTGTTAAACCACCTACAACTTAATCACGCTGTACGCATTGCCGCTGACATCTAATTTCACCTGAAGGCTCCTCACTCAGCCTCTGTTAGGACTCTTAAAGTGGAGATTTATAACCTCATATGTTCACTCTGTGATTTATTTTTCTTTAAAAAGAGGGGAGCCCAGCTGGAGACTGGCCCCGCTTCCACATCACCGACCGACCCAGAAGGAGAAGATGGCATGATAACAGTGGGATAGCATCCCTCACGGTGAAATCTGCTTCATAACATGGATGCTAAGCTATTCATAACAGCCAGTTAGCGACTCCGAGTCCCAGTGCAGTGAGCAGGATGTGCCTGCTGTTATCGTTCTGGCCTGTTGCCTTTGCTGCCTGTTTCTGAGAGTAACATCTTGTATTAGCACAAAGTTTCATAACTGTGGCATCCACACACATGCTGTGCTGTTCTGGAAACAGCACTGGAGTGCAAAGTTTCTTTTCTCACCGCTCAGCTGTTTGTCTGCCAATGTTCATTTACCTCCACTTATTTTTTCTAAAAACTCCTCTTTTTTTTTCTTACAAAGATTTTAGGCTCATAATAGCATTCAGTAGCCGCTAACATGGAAAATGCTACTAACTTTTTTCATTGCAGATAATATGAACCCAAATGATTTTCTCTTTCGTCTTATCAACATATCTCATATTTGTTATATGCATTCAGTCCTGCATGTCACATCTTCAGCTGATTCCATATGGTTCATAAAATCTTTGACCAGTTTTTAATCTTGTGTTTTCTCCTATAAAAGTGAAAACTGACTCTGGCACTGACATTTGAAGTTGAACTTTAAGCCTCACGTGTCCTTACACTTATGTCAGAGACTTTTCCAGTTCTAATCACTGCAGCTGTGATGTGATGGGATGGAGCCACATTGCTTAGCATTCACACTCAGGCCGAGAATGTGTGTGATCTAGCTACGGTTATTTATATCTGCATCCATCATTTTTTGCTCCGGCCACCTTCTGGTTTTGTTCATTTATGGACTGGGCCAGTAAACTTGTGACAGGTGGCTTTTCTTTCATAGGAAATCTTTAACACTCACTTTTACACTAAAATATTGCTAAATAGACTTCTATTCAAGGTTCACACACTTCTGCGTTGTATTTGGTCATATTTTGGAGACATATGTGAGATCTACGATGACGATAACAGAATCAATGGTGAAGAATTTTATCAAAATGCAAGCAGTTGTCATGAAGCAGATCCCGCTTCTTATCAATCCATCACTGATCCACATATCTGAAATAAAATAAAAAAAATAGCTGATTATGAAAAATTAAGTCAGATTTATAAGGTCTGTGACAAAAACTGTCCTTTGGTGTGTTTCAATATGATTCAGCTTTGTCAATTTCATAAATAACGTTTTATTTACCAGGTGTGACAGAAGTGCTGGCGGAAAATGCTGTGGCTTTCAAAGACTCAGCTGAGATTTAGCAGAAGTCCCTTGTGTTCACTATTACACAATGCATCTTGCACCTGTTTGCACTTTGATTACTCACAGCTCTCAGGGCTCAGCAGTGTAGTATCAATCTTTGTGCTAATCTTCTAATTTAATTCTCAGAGCGAAAGCAAGAGTCTGACCAAATGTTACATAATCGAGGTGGGGTCGCACAGGTGTGTTTTTAAAGGAAATACAATATCAGGTATGTAAAAAGATTCATCTACAAATATTTTCCTAAGTCTCGGAGGGATTACTGGTGATCAAGCCATGCTCCTGTCATAACAATTGCCCAACACGATCCTGATGTAGTCGTTCATTTTGAAGCCGCCACACACACTCAGCCACAAGTGACTGTTCACAAACAAGATAGAAGGGCTGGAGAGTAAAACCTGAAACCTGATTTTAGACGAAAAACAACATATTCAAGCTTAGTATGGGTATAAGTTTGTATTCTTTTAAAAAAAAAAAAAAAAAACCTTGACACTGGTGACACAGGGTTAATAACCATAATAACAATGTGTGGGGGAAATTTACTGTCAAAGGTCATGTTGAGGGATGTTTGATGTTTTCTGGATGGGATTTTATGTAAGCTAAAGAAGGGTTGGAGCTAGCACCTTACATTACCACTCCACACTCCATGTGAAATCGTAACTAGTTTCTGAAAGTTGGATAAACATCTCTAGATAATGCAGTTGAAGCTGGGGTGTCCTTCAGCAGGTGTCCACCAGAGGTCCTCCTGGAGCGCAGCCTGCAGGAGGGTGAATCTCCAGCAGGTGTGCAGCATCTCATCTGGGAAGGATAAAAGGAGTCCTCTGCCAGCTCTTCAGTGTCTGAGTGTTAACCCTCGTGGTTACTTCAAGCCCTCGGTGTTTATCTCTGAGATCAGTTGTGCCTTTGACGATTCTAAGAATTCACCTCTGTTTCCTTATTTAAAGGAGAAGCTCAATGACTCCTGGAAACGCTGCCACTGAGACTCCCCAGCTTCTCAACCATCTTCATTTTTTCATTCATTGCTGGGTCAGCACTCCTTTTTCCCTAACTACTGCTGCACACCTGTCTGCCCTCCAGCTGCTCCATGCACACCATCTCTGGAACCACCAGGATCTCACTCGCCTTTGTCTCCAAAACTCACCTAGGAGCAAGATTATTGTAAATAAAACACCTTAAAACTCTTGAAAAAAAAAAAAAGAATCACATAAACCATTGTGTCTCCCATTTAACAAACAAAGCTTTCAACACGTGAATGTGTTCAGTTCATCACTGGATACCAATTTTCCACCATCTAAAGTCTTTTTTTGTATTTTCTGTGATATATGTCAACTGGAAAAAGCTTTAAAAAGTTAAGGTTGTCACAGTTTCTAGCCTGGCTCCCTGGCCCATGCTTTATATGGTCATATTTCCTGTCACTTTTAATTTCACTGCAGTCAGGCATTAATTAGCCACTAATTACTTCCTTTTCTTAAGCAGGAGTGTCAACCCTGTTCCTGTTGCCATACTGTCTGCAAACCACTTCAGCCTGGACCTGATCTTTGCCACCGGCATCACTGGTATTGTGAGTTTTGATATCAAACCCCTGATCAAACCTGACCCAGGATTGTTGAATTTGTGTTCTTTCTGATTCTGACTGTTCCAGTGTGTGTATGTGTATCTTATTTATCCATTTAAATCATTCATAATGATGTAAGGGTATAACAAGGGACACATGTCAGTTTCTCAGTCTGAAGAACCTCTCACATTTTTATATCACCCAAAATACTCATTAATGTTTCAAAACTGCAGCCCACTAACCAGCCTGCAGTGGTAAGGTAGTAAAATCCATCTTATACTCTACGTATGCAACGCACACAACTGTATAAGAACAACTGAAAATAGACTCGTAGTGTAGGTTTGTCACATGTTAAAACTAAAGCCAAAACATAACTTTAGACAGAGAGACACATCACACATGAGCATCCATACAGTTTTTATACACAGCACACACATCCAACATGTACTAAAGCTGCCATTAAAGCAGGCATATGCCCCACATTCACAAAAATAAACCAACACATCACACATGAGCTGTAGTTCAATTTGTCCTTGAATGAAAAACACACACACACTGCTTCTCCTCGCATGGAGGTGACAGAAATATCACCGGCCTCCTACTGTCTACAGCCTATTCCCGTATTTAATACTGAGCAGTTTAAAAAAAACTAGTGTGAAGTGTTGGACTTAGTACTCCAATGTTACGGCTTTCTGGTACCGCAGCTAAATGGTACTTTGAGCAGATGTTTGGAGAGCTGAAAAATCCATTGTTTCTCAGATACAAATTTAGCTGAAGTCTTCTGTTGTCCCATTTCATAGACTCTCTCGCGGCTGTATGAGATTGCAGCTGCACCACTATCTTATCACTTCATTTCATTTTGAGGCTGATGATATTATTTTTTTCCCTTATTTTTATGATGTCAATAAAAGATTTCATGTTTTTCTTTAATGTAGGGAGTTTGTTTTGAGTCACAGAGTGTAAAGACTTTTGAAGGAAATGTATTAATTTATCTCACAAGACATAAACATATTTTTCTTAACTACTGCAAATACAAGCACAGAGGGAAAGAGCAGGATCCTCTCCACATAGTATTTTTCTCTGCTTTTTCTGAGTCAGCCTATATGTTAGATCATTTAAGTTAACTGTGAGTCATGTGTGTTTTTCCCATACGTTATGTAACATAATGTCACGGTTGCCTGGCAGAAGGCACACGTGATCTCCGGACCAAATCCCTACTCTCCTCTTTCCATTTGACTGTATTTTTCATTGCACATGCAGCCCACTTGTGTATGTGCTGAATTATGTGTGATACATATGCATCTGCCAGATGTTATAGCTGGCGGGTTGGCATGGAAAATTCATCCTGATTCAGTAGCAAACGTTTATTCTTATGCTTAGTTGTACATAACTGAATCTAAATGTGCGCCGTCATGTTTCTATCTGCAAGTAACTTTAATGCATCTAAATCAGTCTTTGCATTTAAAGAGCTTTGTGAATTAAATGGTTTTGTTTGTTTTAACTTTACAGTAATATCATGGAATCCAAAGACCAGATGGTAAGGGCTACTGAAGTAAATTTCTGAACAGGGCGCGAGTGGAAGGTCCAAACAGAGGTGGTCCAAGCGACCCGATTGCAGCACAAAGAAGTCACTGGAAGAGTGCAAGATAGTATGCAGGGCTGGGCTGAGGAGAGCCTGTCTAGTTCTGGTCTAAAGCCATTAGGGACCAGTGGTTGCAGATGAGGTCAGTAGTACTTTGAAGATACTAAATATTGGATTCTGCATTTATGACATCTATTTATTTTGGTTTTCCATTTGTAGATACATTCTTTTTATCGTAATGAGTAACATTTTTTGGACGTATTTCTCTGTTTATCTCTGGTGTTTTGTGCTGGACTCTGCAATGCAAGCAACCTGCATCCCCTTCCCTGCAATCATGCTTGGATTGGAGAATGCATGACACTCTTTACATCCTCAGGTAAAGTTGGAAGACACTGGAACCATATGTCACTTGCCGAAATGTCTGCTAGAGGTACTACCTATGCAAAAAGAAAAAAAAGAATGATGCAAGCAGTAGATTGAAATAACCAACAGTATCACAATTAAGATCATTTGGTCCCGCTTTATGGTGAAAGTTGGATTTAGGGCGATGGTTATGAACATTATTTTGCCATTTTGCCAGAAAATCGAAATCCAAATATTATCCTGTACCTTAAACTGACTTCTGTTCCTCGAAATCTGGACTTTATGTAGGCCTGAATCTTTACTCCTTTATTTCTTGCAAGTGTTTTTGTTTTCAAACTGTTTTCTGCAGTTTTCTCATTCCTGGTTGCACGCTACTCAACTTCACCATCGACCAAAACCGCATTACCAGAACAATTTAGATGGTGCCAAAACCACACAGTTAGCTAGTCTTTTCATGTAACAAACATGTGAAAACACTGTGTAATTTGAGGTTTTTTTTTTCTTATTAACTTTCCATGAAAGCAGAATGAAGAACAACAACATTATACACAGTCTTATGTATTCATATCAGAGACAAACCCCCTCATATAAATTTTTTGACCACAACATGTGACCGGCACTCTCACTTATTTCACAGCATTATATGAGAATTTTGTCTACAAAGTAGAAAGAGGGCTTTGTGGAGACTCCAGACATTCTTTCATGGGTTATGCCAGGATGACCACAGACTCCTGCAGCTGCTCTGTTGGATACAAGTTTTCACTTACAGCAGCTTTCCAAACCAACAACCCAATGGTCAGACACCAGTACCTCTTAATCATCTGCCTCTTCTTTTTTTTTCCTTCTCTGTTTTTCTGCAGTAATGATAGCTTCGGGGACTAATGAGTCTAAATTCCTTTGGAATTGACTACCGGTACACTCAGCAGGATACAGAGGACAAAGCAGCCTCATTTTTAAGTTGTTTATACCTCTGAATTTTAAGGCTTATGGTTGCTTATGTTTGTTAAGCTTTTTACTATAAGACCCCACACTGCACATATACTAAAATAATTATGATTTAGGTGACAAGTTATGAGCTTTGCATAATTATTCTCCACCCTGCTCATATATTTCTAATCATTTGTACTGGAAACAGCTCAGTGCTGCACATTATCCCAGCCTTGGCCCAGTATTTTATATCTCCAATAGACTATCTGCATAAGGTGACATTTAATTAAACAATAAAAAAGCTGCAAGGAAATGTTAACTCACATTATTTCTGTTTTACATGTGCCCTCATAACGTGATGTCCTATGGCTATGTTAGTGTGATTATTTTGATGTAATCACTAAGATGCCCTTTCATTCAGCTGAGGGGCAGCAGTGACTCATAGGAGGCCAAATATTCTATAAATAAGAGCATTCAAGTGCGCCTTTGGCTGCCAGACTGCAGTCATATTGGCCTCTGTTTACGAATGCGAGTCAGTATGCAGCAGCGGTTGATGTTGCAGAAATACTGGCGAGAACAAAACTTTTTAGAAAATACAGTTTTATTTCTTTCTTCAAAATACTACTAAACTGCAGCATAATATTTGGAAAACAGAACAATGGATCATCCACACTTAAACTTGCCGAACTTAAACATGTCATTTGTGTCAACAGAAATTTTAAGTCAATCAGGGAACAGCTCTGGCAAGTTTGAGATTTTTATATCATGTGACTTGATGACGCTCTCTAGTTTCAGACAAGCTTGCTTATCAGTATGCATCCACAGTGGAGGATGGCATAAAAACAAGCGTACATAATGACTCAGCCATACCAATGACGTATGTGTGTTATTACGTGATTTGTAATTTATGGCATTTTATTAACCTTCAACTGACAGTTAAAGGTTAATAAACCTTTAACATGGGTCAGTTTTATGTACTTCTTGTGATCCTTTAAAAGACCATCTCTTGGTTTGCAGAAAAATATACAATAAGTTTTTTTACAAACATTCAAAGGCTTATTTTCAAAGATGCAAAACAAAAAGCTCATCAGAGTGAATGATCTGCAGACCTGAGTAGTCAGTATTAGTCTAATGCATATTCCAGGATTCATCTTTACTTGGGCTCATTGGCATACGTTTTATGATTTCTGGTAGTTAATCTTTTGAATAAGTGAATTTAGGGCACTGATATTCAATTTGGTCCTTTAAGGTCCATAATAAGCATGTACTGATCCCTCAATACACCTGCATCAAATTAAAAGGATGCAACAGCCAATCAAGTTCTGCACAATAACTAATTAATTTGATTCAGGTGTGTTGAAGCAGGGACACATGAAGAAACTGCTGGATTGTGGACCTGGTTGGACCGAGGATCCCTGATTTGAGTGACCAGTTAATCTAACATGCCCGTCTTTGGACTCTGGGAGGAAGTCTGAGTACCTGAAACCCATACATACTGTACACAGGGAAAGCATGCAAACACCACACAGAAAGGCTACTGTTAAAACCCCTCCCCGGCCAAGGATTGAACGAGCAACCTTATTGATGTGAAGCTGCAGTAGGCTACTAACCACCACACCACAGTGCAGCTACCTAAAAAAAAGTCAAACTGCAGTTGTCACAGCAGTCTTTATTTGTGCTTGGCATGGTTTGTTTCCAGTTGCTTTGCTTGTTTCAGCAAGTTTTTCAACTTTGAGGTGAATCATTCAGTTAAATATATATTTAGTGATGGGTAGGTGAAGTTTAAATACAGATCTGAGGCTTTCCTTGTGAAGAAAAAGATTCAAGGCTTTGATGCCTGTTTAGGAACAGTGGCATCTGGTGGCCATCTGAAGCATTGCAACCTCTTGAACAACCGAGGTATTAAATTTCTTTTCCATGTCGACAAAAGTTTAAAAAATGTTATTTTTTAATCTGGTGATGTTTTTGGTGATTGTATACTTATTATCCACATAAAAATGCCATACAGAACATTTCAGGATTGTCAGTTCTGGCTAATTTGGCATCATCCTGCCTGTATTGTTGAGCTCATTCCAGCGAGTAAGACCGTCCTATCTTGATTCTTATCTAATCCCTTGTGCTGTATCTCCCTATCTGTTCATCTCTTCTTGGTCTTCTTGCATTTCTTTGCTGAATCATGATTAACCCTCTGGGAAGTATTTTTGACTACTATTTTACGTTTAAAAACACTGTAACTTGCTTTGCTTGGTATTAAATTTTCAGAACAATCATTCCTGTGTGAATCAATAGTGGTTTTGTTTTTTTGTGCTTTGACCCATGTATTAAAACATTGGACTACTATCCATCAAACAAAAAAAAAATCGTTAAAGTTGGCTATTATACCATCAACCACAAACAATACTGCCAGTCCAGAGGCACTGTCCTTGCAATGCTAAAGAGATGTGTCAACCAAGAAAGCACCACAGCATCCAGAAACCTTGGGGGACTATATATTATTCTCCCTAGGGGCCTTGCCATTGGGGAACCTGGAGATACGAGAGCCCACCCTTTGGTCTCCAGACTCTGCTTCCTAATCAAAAGACATGTTGATGGGATAGTGGAAATCTTTGAAATATTCCTTCCACTGGGCCATGTCGCGAAGTAAGGTCAGCAGCCCCCCCCCCAACACTCCCCACTGTGCAAAATATTGATGGTGCACTTCTTCCCCCTGGCTGATGGTGGATGGCGGAGCAGACTCTACTTGAAGCCATCCAGAAGTTATTCTCCATGGCCTTTCCAACCTCTTCCCACACCTGAGCTTTTGCCTCTGTGACTACCAAAGCTGCGTTATTCTTAGGCTGTTGATACCTGTCAGTTGCCTCCAAGATCCAAAAGTGCTTTATAGGATTCCTAGTTCCCTTTGATGGCATTGCTTGCTGTCAGCGCCCACTAATGGGGTCAAGAATTATTGTGGAAAAGACACTGACACTCTCATGGCCACAACTCCATTTGGCCATCTCAATAATTGAGACGTGGAACACAGCCCCCTCAGACTCAGTGTCCTCTGCATCATGCCAGATGTGGTTGAAACTCTGCTGGAGGTGGAAGTCAGGTGTATTATTTTTGTCAACGATGATGAAATCATTTTTTGGACACTCTGTTTTTTCATGCCCGTAATAAGAGCCAGCAACAAGCTAACCATGGCTCTTTAATGACTAAAGCATAACTGGAAATGTGTGAGCTTTCGTTAATGAATCTCTGAAAAATTAAAAAAGGATCAGCGATGTTGCCGCATCCTGGTCTTGTTTCGTCATGCCCACCACCTAGCATGAGATGCAAATTCTGCACAGTACACCAGTGGTCACTCATCGTTCACACAAACACACACACAGTTTGTCAATTTATTTATGGACTAATATAACCTGCTGGTCCTGTCCTCTCATTGACTCAGAGTCTAACATAATTGAATTCCTTCACATATATATATATATATAATACAGCCATGCACGTGACGATCTTCCTCAGTAATTTTACCTACAACACGCTGGTAGTGACCGAAAGAAAGAGGTTGCAGGTACAAGTGGCCGAAATAAGTTTCCTCCGCAGGGTGGCCGGGCTCTACCTTAGAGATAGGGTGAGGAGCTTGGTCATCCAGGAGAGGCTTGAGGTAGAGCCGCTGCCCCTCCGCATCGAGAGGAGTCAGATGAGGTGGCTTAGGCATCTGGTCAGGATGCCACCTGGACGCCTCCCTTGGGAGGTATTCTGGGCACGTACCACCGGGAGGAGGCCACGGAGTAGGCCCAGGACATGCTGGAGGGATTATATCTCTCGGGTGGCCTGGAAGCGCCTCGGGATCCCCCCGGATGAGTTGGCTAATGTGGCTGGGGAGAAGGAAGTCCGGGCCTCCCTGGTTAGGCTGCTGCTTCTGCGACCCGACCCCGGATAAGTGGAAGAGGATGGTACGGTACGGAATGCCACCTGCTGAGTTTCACTTTGTGCACACGTTACACACTATCAAGCAAATGTGAAAAAAACTGTCCGTTTTAAAATGTGTAACAGCGAATTCAGCAAAAAACACTAAAAAACATTATAATTGTATTTCCCTCCTCTCTTTCTACGCTCTCTTTCTATCCTCTCCTTCAGCTGTCTCTTTCAGTCCTCTGTCTCTTTTCACCCTTTCTGTCTTTTCCATACCCAACTGGTCGAGGCAGATGGCCGCCCTCCCTGAGAGCAGAAGAAAGGTAACTAAGGATAGCCAAAGATGAGCAACATATAAAATAAAATTCCAGAAAAGACTGTTTGTTTTTTACTGTCTGAAAGAGCTCAAAGTACAGGTAGGATACAAAATGAATGTGGAATTGGCCGTGTTTAGGGGGCGCATTACTACAAAGGGTAAGTTGCATAGTGTCTTTTGAAAAGACCAAATACCTATAAAGTTTTCAGCAGCAAACAGAACATGGAGCATGGAGGTCTGCAGTTGTTGTACTTGTTTTTCATTAGCTTACGGCAGCTAAGAATCTGAACGAGTGGCCATGACTTGTGGAGTCCCCCAGGGGTCAGTTCTTGGACCCCTTCTGTTCAACTTGTATATGCTCCCTTTAGGTAAAATATAACAGAACCTTAACATTAATTATCACAGTTATGCATACATAACATCGATACACATCTTTATCTGTCCTTACATCAGACGACTGCAGCCCGATACACGTACTGTGTCAGTGTCTGGAGCAAATTAACATCTGGATGAGAAACAATTTCCTACAACTGAATGAGGATAAAACTGATAAACTGAGATTATTCTGTTTGGTAGCAAAGAGAAGAAGGTGAGCATCAGTAAACTCTTAGATCCAAAGACTCAGGTCAACTAGTCCAAACCAGAGTCCAGACTATACATGGAGAAGCAGTTTTAGCTGTTATGCTGCAAACAAATGGAACAAACTGCCAGTAGAGATTAAATTTTCCCCAAACGTAGAAACATTTAAGTCCAGGTTAAAAACGTTGCTTTTCTCATGTGTCGATGACTGAAATCTGCAGGGTATCTTTTAACTTCTCTTGCTTTTAATCTTTTGAATAATCCATCCATCCATCCATTTTCTGAACCGCTTAATCCAAGTGGGTCGCGGGTGTGCTGGAGCCTATCCCAGCCGTCAAGGGGCGAGAGGCGGGGTACACCCTGGACAGGTCGCCAGTC
>JAVQJG010149846.1:0-11059 GCA_036024015.1 Craterocephalus amniculus
CCCCCCCCCCCCCCCCCCCCCCCGGCCAGGGATACAGTGTTCTTATTGATTTGTGTGTAGATTATAAATGCAGTGAATAGAGTGCGATTCAATTTGAATGTGGAAGGATTTTTGGATGCTTTCTTTAGAAAAAAAAAGAAAACCTTTAGAATATCTTCCAGTTTTCCAAAACAGAGATTGAATAACAGTCCAAGGAAAGGATTAGAATCTTTTTGTTGTCGCTGTGTAGCGCAAGCAGCCGCATAAGCTCCCCAAAGCACCCCTTTGACTCAAAGCAGGCACAGACGTCGCTCTTTGTGCACAACAGACATGACTTGATGTCTTGAAAAGTCGAACCAGTGGCATGTCTGCCTATCTGTTTTTATTCCCCATCCGATTCTCTGAAGGCCGAAGCAGCAGAGGCCTCGCTGGCTATCTGGCTGAAGAATCGGTTTCTTGCAGAGATGCTCTTGAGATGGGCTCAGAGTCTCAGTAGGGACGGTTCAAACACCTCAGCCGGTGACTGGATTATTTCAGAATATACTGTAAATCATTCCTGTGCATGTATCTGCCTTTTCGTGCGCACTCTGCTTTAGATCATCAAAGATCATCATGTGTGCTCAATACAACAAGCACATAGAAAATCCTAATTAACATGAGTCTGTGGGAATTTCTTTGATTTGTGACACATCAATGTCCTTGTGACAGTCGCTGAAAAAAAATTTAAAGCTATGCCCCCGTCCTCACTTTTACACATCTCCACCAGGAATAAAGCTTCGCCAAAAAATGGTTCCACAGGATGAAAACCCCAGGGGCCTTCGCTGGGAGATGAATCAAGCCGTACTGCGAGTAAGGAGGCAGTGTCATTTGTTGGCAAGAACAGAAAAATTCATCCAGGAAATCATAAATCATTAGATGGGCAGGCCCATGTGAATAAGCCTCAAACACAAAACAAATTGATTTGTGAAGTTACTGCAGATTTCAGCCTCCCTTCTGCTTCTTTACGGGCACCTGGAGAGACACTGTGGGTGTTGTGATTTACATACAGTAAATCAGAGCCACATAGTCAGGGATTAGAGCTTCTTGTTTTTAAGAGTCAAAGATATGGAAATCCAACATTCGGCCCTGTACGTAGTTTATTTGCGTGAAAGAGAATGCATTAAATTCCAATCGATTTCTATTCAGCAGATTTCCCATGTCTCTCCTGCTCCTTTTATCATGACTTGTAACATTTGACTTGTTAAATAATTTATCTCGGTTGAACCTGATGTCTCAGATGATTTCCATAAAATCTGAAGTATCTTAAGACGAACTGATGAGACCTAACAGAAACCGTTCTCCCCCTGGGAAATGATCAGACAGTCCAGTATATGGCAGTTCACGAACCGTCAAAGATTGTATGTTGAGTTGTCAGTTTTCTGCAGCAGAAATCCCAGTTGCCTTGTTTCAAATAAGCACAGAGTGGATTGACAGGCGTTCCAGTTCCTGCATTTTAATTAGTCACTGGCATGGCTATTGCTCAGTATAAATCCTACATGTCTGTATGACTGATGATGACATAGTTTCCATAGAACTTGGTTTTATATGGATATGATAGCATAGATTACCTATATGCAACTGTATTATGCCAAACAGCATTCATGGTGGTATTAATAGTTGTTCACTCACAGGATAAGACAAAGAAATATAGTCATTGGAATTTCTCTGACCTCAAGGCAGTGCTTCAGTTTATGCGTTCATATCTGTGAAAGACTTTTAAAGAGTATTGGCAAAGTTTACTGTCTCTATCAGCTTGAAACAAAACATGTATTTTTTTTTGCTCTTTTAGGTCGTGGGGTTTCCTGATTTGTATCTCTTTGCAGAGATCCAGGAAGAATATTCTCCTGAGTTCATGCTGGCCCCTTTTGAGACAAACACTCTCTCTGGTCCAAGGGACTTTTTGCTTGTTTGCCTTGAAAGAACAGAAAAGCTGTACATTTCAGCGCATGTGGAAAAAGACCGACACTTGTGACCGAGATTATTCATTATGCACATATGCTGCACTGCATATTTCCAGTGTGTCAAGGTACACAATTAAACTGCAGTAATTAACTCTTAACATTCTTCAAAATTAATTATCATTCAAGGCGAGCATTCATTGTATGAGTACAATACACTAATGATAGAGACTCTGACAAGACCCCGCTTCCATAAAAGTGTTTGAAGGGACTTGTTTGGATCATTGCTTTTGTCTAATTTGTAAGTGACTCCCCCAGCACTTAACAACAGGTGCCAAATTTATACCATCATGGAAATTTGGTTTGTGCGGCCAGCCAGGTGGATTTCTCCACCATGTGCAGAATCACAGATTGACCTATGGGGAGAGAATTATTACCAAATAGAATACCTGTTGCAGCACAGAAATGTAGCCTATATAGATTTTAGTTTTTCCAAAATGCTGGCTGGGCAAGTTGGATCCATGTGCTGATAAATTTCTTGTACTTTCTTGTACTTAATATTACCAAGAAGAATATGTATTGAAAATCATTTAACTAAGATTGGTCGGCTTGATAAGCCTGCGCATCAAGGACCTTGTTTTCCCAAATTCCATTTCTACAGTATGTACCTGTAGGTCTTTTTTGTCTTTGTTTCGCTTGTTGGCACGTTTAAACTTTGATTCTTAGATTATTTTGAGGTTGCATTTCTTATATTGTTGTAGTTTTGCTTGTTTGTTTTAAACTTTGGGTGTTAGCTTTAGCAAAGGGGTTTTAATGATGTAAAGGTGAATTACTATTGAATGGAAACATCTTTTTTTATAATGTACCGTACCGTACCGTCCTCTTCCGCTTATCCGGGGTCGGGTCGCGGGGGCAGCAGCCTAAGCAGGGAAGCCTGCTTAGGCTTATAATGCTTTCATGAATTTACACATTAATGCACAATTATGGTGTGGTCAGTTATTTTATGTAGTATGGTGCAAAATAGCGCAAACAAGTTAGGCGATAATAACAGTCTGCATATTTATTTTATTGTGCCAAATATAAAAGCACTATATTTTCTTGATTGGCTAAACTTCACCAAACATGTTAAATTCTCGAAATCTTTCCTCCAGAAAATTCAGTAGATCAAATGTTTACAATGATGGATGGATTTCATTAAACTATTTCTGTACTTTAAAGAAACCTGATGCATGATTTAGACATAACACAGAACAAAAGGCATCCAGAGGACATAAATAGCTCCAGGGAAGCACTGCTCATCATAAGAGGAAGGATTCCAGCTGAGAAAACCTTTGTTTGGCCTCCAAATGTTCTGGTAATAAAACAACTTACTTAATTATTACTATTAATTGATTATTATTTTATTAATATATCATAATTAAGTTTATAATCATGAATAATAAGTTCATAGCCATGGCTATGTTGCAATATTTGCTCTAGATACTTAAAGAAGATTGAACACAAGCACCTTAGACTTAGTGTCAGCAGTGTTGAATTACATAAATCTTTGTTGTTTTTTTTTCAAAATTAATGAAAAAACAGAACGAAATCCAACAGTGTAATTGAATATTTTAAATGATCAGCAATTGGGCGCTCCTTTTAGTTAAGGAATAAATAAAAAGCAGCATCTCAGTTGAAGAGTCCATTTGTTTGTTTGTGTGTTTGTGTGTTAGGCTCTCGGTCATTTCTCAAGCAAAGGACTTAATGGATAAATCCATACACTTGCAGCATCTCCTTGGATCCTTGGAATACTCAAATGGTTTAGCTGATCATCTTATATCCAGTCACAGTTCTTCGGCATCCCATTTTTTTTCTCTGCTTTTTGTTGCACTGGGATGAACTGTGGCTTATCTTCCAAACACAATTTTAAAGGGAGGGGTGGGTGGGGGGTGGCTGTGATGTAAAATCTTATGAAAGCTACTAATCTGTGTGCAGGGCTCAGAGGGATTACGCTTGTCATGAGGAAAAAAAAATTTACTTGAGATGCTCATATTTTGAATTTATGTAAGCATTGGAAGGAGTTCATGAGCCCTGATCAATCTAGACCTTTTTTTTTTTCTTCTTTGACCATCCCTAATGAAACTCACAAAGTCTGATAAAGGTCATTTGTATAGGCGATGCACATAAACATGCCACCTTTCCAGTGCAGAACAGTCACTCATCTCTTTATTCATTTCTGCTTAGTTCCACACAGTTAATCCCATAGAAAAGGAATATGGCTGATGTATCACAAACAGTGATGTGCATTTGAAGTAGCTCAATTCTTTTCTTTAGTTTTGCAGCATGTCGCTAATGCCACCCTAGTTTTAATCGTTTGTGACTAAACACGTCGATCTGTTGAATTTGAAGGTGCACGCGTGTGTCGGAGCGAAGACGTTTATGCATGTTTGTGCGGCGCCATGTGAGCTTAAGCACTTGAGAACAGCAAGCTCCTTCGGCGATGCACTTTAAATCCTCCGCACCCACGCTTGCCTATTGTGTCTACGTTGTACACATTCATCCCCAATCTTTCTCTTCTGCTGCATAATCTGCGTTGAGCGGATCTCTTAACGCTTTAGAAACAACGTCTGCAGCTTTAAAATAAAGAAGGAATTTGTCATCTGGATTCAACAGTGCAAGGCCAGATAGTTTGTTTTGTTACATGTTGGTGTCTCTGTGCAGGCTGTTTTAATACGTACATTAACAATTTTGTGTGACTTGTCAATAAAACCTGTGATTATAAGAAGTACTTCTTTCTAAAATGCTTTAAAAAATAATTTCTAAAATGCTTAAACATACCAAAAATGACCAGCATCCTTGATATTTTGCACCAAAAATAAATAAATACATAAATCATTACCGTTTAACTCAAAGTTAGTCACACTTCTGGGATATCATTCTGTCCAGTTAGGAAGTAACACTCATTGTGATTTGCTTTTCCGGTTCCTCCCTCCACAGAACCCAAAATAGCCTCCAGCAGGCCACTAATGTGCATGTTTCTGCTCAAACGGTCAGAAGCAGAGTCCATGAGGGTGGTATGAGAGCCCTGCATCCAAAAGTGGGGCCTGTGCTGTGAAGCTGCCAGAGAACAGCAGGATTGGCAGATTGGCGCCCTGTGCTCTTCATGGATGAGAGCAGGCTCACACTGAGCACATGTGACAGACATGAGAGAGTCTGGAGAACATTCATCTACCAACAACATCTGCCTGATGGTCTTGGGAGGCTTATCACTGGAAAGCATGGTGTGGACCTCCATGTGCTCTCCAGAGGTACCCTGCCTTCTATTAGGTACTGGGATCAACTCCTCGGCCCATTGTCTGACCATATGCTGCTGCACTGGAACCTGGGTTCCTTCTGATGCTTGACAATGCTTGGTCTCATGTGGCAGGAGTGGCTTCAGCAGTTCCTGGATGACAAAGGCATTGATGCTATGGACACATCTGCCTGTGCACCAGACTTTAATTCAATCCAGCACCTCTGGGTGCATCCTATCTCATTCTATCCATCACCAAGTGCGCCACAGGCTTTTGGAGTTGGCTGATGCCCTGATTCTGGTCTGGGTGGAGATCCCTCAGGAGAACACCCGTATTCTCAGACATTGTAAGTGCATACAGGCATATGGAGGCCACATGCATTACTTTGCCTGATTTTGCATTGTCTTGAATAATTTCCACAAAGGTTGAAACCCTTGAATGAAAAAAAAGGATGCTTCAATATGCAGCTGGGAAAGATAATGAATGAACTCGGCCGTGGGTGGCAAATACCATCAGTAAAGCGTAATGGGTCCCAACAGAGTGACGGTGATATTGACCTGTCCGTCAGAGTTTTTTCCTTCTCTTCTCTTTCCTGTCTTCGTTACTTACAAATACAAACTCTCACAAGTGAGTACACAGCTCACAGACACACACACACACACACACGAGAGTCCACGAAAAACAATCACCACGGTCTTTTTCTTGACACACAAGACGTTCTTCAAACAACTCTCCATCGTTTGTTGTCTTGAGACAAGAGTTGAAGCAGCTGTTACTTTCTAAGATGCAGCATGTTTTCCTTTTGTAAGCAAATGGAGTTTGCACTCCATGACAAGGACTACTTTTTTTCCTGTTTAATCAGAAGCACTGTATATGAACTGTGGACGCACTCAGAAATGTCCCCCCAGATGGAGAATGCTGGCGTAATCATCCCCCACGCTTATTTGACTTTCTTCAGGCAAAATTCTTTGATATGGATTTTATGGAAAACTGCTCATAGCACTTTGGCATCCCAGAAGCAGAATCAGCAAAGCATATTTACCCCCTTCTGGACTTTGAAAAGCTTGCAAACCTTTCTCTCTTTCCACTTGGTTGGCATTTCCTTCCTGAAATAAATCGCTTCAGTTCTGGGAGGGAACAGTGGTACAATCCTCCTTTATTACTGTGCTGTGTAGACAAATCTGTGCAGCCCTGACAGTAGTCTCTCTGCGCCTTGTCCGTGTCACGTAACCCATTTCTATCCTTTCATTGGTTCATTTATTCATCTATTCATCCATCCGCTCTGTGGTTCATTTTTCCTTCTGATTGTTTGTGCTGTGCTGGTGGTCAATAGATCGAGGAGGACTTGACCCTTCACTGTCATCGGAGTCAGCGGGGGGATCAGCCAGCGATTACAGTGATTACAGTTTGTGCTTACATAGGACTCCAGTGCTTTGTGCCACATCTCCTCTTGTCAGCTGGCAGTCTGACTTCTAATCTGCCAGTTAGAACAAACAGCACACAAAGGAGCAGGAGGAAAATGCTACAAGTGAGGGAAAGCAAGGACGGGCACAAAAATGGCATCTCAATTTGTAATCGTCTCTGATAGATGATTATATCAGATGACAATGTAATCCTTAATCAGCGGCTTTTATTGCGTGTCACGTAGAGAACAGATGTAAGCGGAATGCCATACATGACTCCTTAAATTTTTCATTTGCCTGTGAAATGTTACGAGAAGACGCCTGCAGCAACTTCTACCCACTTGCTCTTTACTTTTTCCTACGCTGCATGCATATGTAGGCCACATTTTATACATATTTAAGTGCATCACTCATACTTAATCCATTTCCTTCTCACCTTTCTAGTTCAAAGTGCCTGATGAAATACTTAAACCCCACTAATTGATATTGTGAATTCATTGGAGGACTTGGTGTGAGAGGGTTCTACCTTTTCCAATCCCCCTTCTAATTTGCCGTTGATTTGTATTTAATGCATTTAATTGTGGTTATTTATCTGTCTTATTCTCCAGCTATATTGGGGCAGATGCCTTCAGGACATGATAGGAAAACCAATAACAGGGCTTTCTGTGTTTGTTTGTGTATGTAAAGATAAAAAAAAATACACAGTTATTTAGACATGGATCAACTTAGGTTAAGATTAAGTATACAAAAGGATGTTTTATCCTTTTAGAGATGTTTTTACAATACACCGTATGTTGACAATTTTAGATTGGGTTAATGATGTTGGCATAACTTTTTGGGCTGCATTGGTACATGTAGAAAATGCTCATGAGTTTAGAGGTGACAAACAAGTTGACATTCATTTATTTTTGTCTAAACAAAAATGAACAAAAAGACTTGGAGTCCATTTCATTAAAAAAGGGTTTGCATCTCTACTTTAACAACTTTGTGGTCCCATCTCTTCAATCCATGCTACCCAAAGTTCAATATGTCATCCAATTTTAGCCCGTGTTCTCACCTCCTGATTACAAACCTCCAGACCTTCGAGTAATCCAGGAATCGTAGTGAGAAAGAGGATGTAGAGAAGAGAGGGGGCCGCCTCGTTAATTGTTTCTGTGTTTCATAGGCATGACCCCTTATTCATTTGACTGGCATTTACTGCCTACGAATGAACTCTTCGTAGGCAGGGACAGCACCTCAGATTGTGGGCTGGTTTGAGAGAGAGAGAGAGAGAGAGAGAGAGGGAGGGGGATGATGAAGGTGGGTTCGTGAACCCATAAAGCTCACATGGGAGAAAGTCAGCAGACCATAACTTATTACTGGGTTGGCTTGAAATGAGATGGGTCCCTTTTTTGCTTGTCCCCCACTGTTCCGATTGATTAGTCGGCAGCCAATCAATGTTAATTAAGGTGTAGAGAATCCTTTAATTGTGGCATATGAATCATTGTGTCCGACCCTGTTTTGACCTTCGCACGACTTGGACTGTGAACAGTCTTGCTGCGGAATATCGTTTCTATATTACAAAATAGTTGGCGTGAATGGGTGCAGATTTGGTGTGCTGTGGTCTTATACAGCCGCTTGCTGCGGAAGATCCCATTTAGACCAGGCACAACCAGAATATGGACCAACAATAACCTGCTGTTCTCCATTTTACAAATAGATGCAGAGCCCCGATAGATCGATACCTGTCAAAACGCTTAAGAGTTAATGTTGTGAGATAAGTGTTGCTATTATATGAGGCGAGAGGCGAGCTGTGCATATGAAATGGGGCTTTGATTGATGACTGCCAAAAACCGAATGGCACATGATAACACCACAGGCACCGTAATTGTGTTTTTTAATGAAGACCTACATTTCACGTTGGAGCTGATTTCGCACTCAGTTGATTGTGTCCACCCCCACATCCTCTCCACCACCACCACGGCCATCCATCATATAGTAATAACAATGCAACCTGTGCATAGTCTGGTGTTAGTATCATGACTTCCAGCAAAGACAGATGAATTTGTCTGTGCCAGCACTGCGGGGACCTTTAAAAAGAGGAGAACTTTGTAACTTTATGCATGTCATTAAACCCAGTTGTACTGGTTTCACTTAAATTAAGTTCATTGCAAACCATCTGCATTCATGCTAAATGCTTATAAATTCAGATCTAACATTTATATACAATAGGTGTATGAAGGATGCCAAAATATTGGGGGCTTAATATTAGGAAAACATTCAATAAGCCTGTTTAATGAAGTTCAAAAACTTCAAAATGCTATGTTAAAGGTGCTATTTTTATTTTTACACTTGTGCATGCTGGTTAGACGTGCGATATGTACAAAGCTAAAAATCTTTTTTAGTATAAAGTAGCAATCAGTGAAACACATTCTTGTCTTATCTTAAGTCAAAACATCTTAGTGATATTGCAGCTATCTTTTCTACCAGTTTTGCAATAATGACCCGCTTTTGAAACATTGTCCAGCCCTTGTATGAAACTTATTCAGCCTTTCATATTTGTCAGTAATGCAGCATGGATATGATCTACACATTATCAGATTTTAAAGCAGGTAAGAAGGGGATGAGAAAAACTAAAAAGAAAAAATAGGGGGAAAAAACTGGTGTATTTTGTTTCTTGGAACTATTTATCAGACCCGAACATAAGCTGCAAAGAATTGTGGCCTGTTTCTCACCTTCCACCTTTCGATGTTGGTGGGTTTTCTCACGTAAGCAAGAAGTTTCTTTTCAAAATTCATTGCTCAGTCATTGATTGTGAGCTGACTTGGTACAGATGCAACAACACAAGCCAAATTGTGCAGCTGTATTGAATATTTTCTTTAAGAGTCAACCTCCTGAGATTATCCTGTAAAAAATTTTGGAGGGCTAGATCATCCTGATGCTGGTAGGGTGGTTTAAGCTCCACAGGCTGAGCATTCAATCTTTCTCATTTTAAACTTAAAGACATGTGGGATGGAACAAAGAGATAAAGTTTATTTCTTAAATAATCTTAACGCAATAAACTGTGTGTTATGGGGCTTTGTAGTCATGATAATCTCTGCGAAGGAATTAAATACTTACATCTTCATTAACCATGTGCTAAACATCTGGCTTCTGTTCCCTGCTGTTGATATGTACATATATGTGTTCTTAACAAAATGCACTTTCTCTCCTCTCATCTCCTCTAGATGTAATAACAGGACCCAGTGTGCTGTTGTGGCCGGACCAGATGTGTTTCCTGACCCATGCCCGGGAACCTACAAATATCTGGAGGTCCAATATGAATGTGTACCCTACAGTAAGTATTCCCCAGTCTCCACACATCCCTAAGAACTTCCTAATGCTCCTAAGCACTCTCATTTCCTCCTAAGAACGGTGACTCATCAGAAACTCAGTTATTAACATGCTAGTACAGTTCCAAATGTTAAAGCATATCTCTAACGTGTCGTCCAGGCCCTTAGACAGATCAGAACTCACCAGTGGATGTGTTGTGATGATGGCTGCAATTTTTTTTTGTGTGGAAAAGAAAGTAATTATTGACAGTAATTTGCGCACACATCCAAAAAAGAAGAAATCATTTAGTGCAGTGCTGTTGTGATTTATTCAGTAATTCCTTTGATGTAAAAATGCTAGCTGACACAAAGTAAAAAAAATAAAAATCATCTGTCTGTACACGTGCCTACACTGAATATTAGTTCATTTGAAATAAATCATCGGTGTGCAGACTGGTAATTTCACAGTATAAATATATTGAAAATAGGATACAAAGTGCTTTAACAGGGAAATCATTTCAGATGAATTTGAATATAATGTCACATATGATACTGCAACTGAAAGATGAAACTGAAAACTTCACAGCACTTTAATACCTCTGAGGAATCATGTATGAGCATGTCGAGTCTCACAGGCATCACAGCAAGAGAGGCCGCTTGACTTTCATCAAAATGAAACATGCTTGGGTTTTTTTTTTTTTTTTTTTTTCGGTTCAGTTCAGCTCGCTGGAATTGATAAGACTACCGAGCCATCTCCGAAGGGGGTAAATATGAATGATTTAATTACTGCAGCAGGTGGAAAAACACTGCCTGTATGCACAGAACTTAAGTGGAAACATGCAGGAAGGGAAGGGAGAAATCAGTGTGGGGTGACAGGATGAGCATGTGGAGAGGAAATCCAGGTGAGGTCAGAGGAAGGGGCATGGATTTTTCCTTATGACCTTTTTGTATTATTCTATCATGACTTCTCAGTGAATCATCAAAGCCTTAGTTATTGTGCCAGCAAAAATCCTTTGGCCTCCTCTAGGGCTGGGCGATAATTCGATAACGATATATATAGAAAATAGACGCGCGTGCGATAGGAAAAAAAAGAGGGTCGATATAAAATTCGATAGAGAAAACACACTCTTCCTTTTTCATTACAGCCTATCATGTGGCTTGATACTAAGTCGTAACGT
>JAVQJG010149879.1:0-17514 GCA_036024015.1 Craterocephalus amniculus
ACACACACACACACACACACACACACACACACACACACACACACACACACACAGCTGCATTTCAAGGTACAGTAGTCAGAGGTCTGGCCAGACACCGTGTTCTCCAGCAAATTGAAGAGTGTAAATCCTGCCCGCTGCTCTGCCACTGCAGCACCGTCCTGCAAATTTCCATCTCTCCGTCGCACCATAAACCGCCTCCTCTTTTTATTAAACGAAACTTGGTGCTTTATAAAAGTTTGCCCCCAAATATTGATGATTATTTGTGGAAAACCCGTCAGACAGCCAGACGATGCATTCAGGAATCCGATCTCTCCCACCATGAATACGCTGGACTAGCCTGGTCGCGCCACACAAGCTTCCAGGTTTCTTAATCCTTCGTAAAACCAGTCAGATGTAAGTTTACTGGTAAAACCGCTAACATTCTTTTTTTTCTCTTGGTTTTTGTACTTACTGATTGTTGTACAGAGTATGCAAACTGTTGGACACTGTATACTATGTGTTGTAACTAAACCAGCCTCTGCTTTCACGCTCAGCTGCATGAAGCAGTTCCTGCTCGCTGTAATAAAATCCTGATTGCATCATTTGAAAAATTTACCTTCTACTTTTCCTGAACGACAGTTTTACAGTCGGCCGTATGCTGATCTCTTGCTTTTTCCAGTTTTTGTTGAAACGATTCATTCAGCCAATGAATAATTTACCCTGCCATGCTTTACCGAAACAAGCCTGCTGGTTTAATGAGGTCGGACTGAGCTGTAACCACTGAACACGTCAGCACAGTGTGAAGCATGCCTGAAGCGACATTCGTTACAAAATGATCAACAGTCATTTCATTTTATTTCTATATAGGAGTGTTTTAGAAAAATCAGGGTTTTTTTTTTCTCAGTTTGTTAAAAAGTTTGACACCATTTTTATTTTTGTACAGTAAAAAAAAAGCTTAGCTTAGCTTAGCTTGGATAAGCATAAAGGCAGACAGCTGTTTGGATGAAGCTAAATCTGCCCTTTAAAACCTTTCAAACTCATTGTTTTGCTTCTTCTTTAGCACATTTTATGATTTTCCATCTAAGGGCCAGTGGTAAACTGACCCCAGCTGTGCCAGATTTTAGGAGACTGCGAATGAGGCACATTAGCATTTTATCCACATTCAATTCCACAGAAAATAACAAGAAGAAATCACAGCTGGTTTTTAATGCACAGCGGATGTACAAAAATTCTCCCTACAGAATCTATACTATCCTATCCATCTATCCATCCATGACATTGTGTATCATAACGTGTGTGTCCTTAGCCGTAGCATGCGTGTGTGCAGATGTATGGCATCTGGACCAGGTGTTAGTGGGCCATAGAGACACCTAATCCCCTTGATGACTGGCCTGCTTTTCCTGCTCTCAGTGCAGCAGACCCTATGGATGCTACGTCAGGGCGGTCTGCACCAGCAATGCTGGATTATGTGGTTAGATTAGAGGCAAAAAGCAAAAGCCAGGGGAGGGTTTCTTTCAACAAAGAGAAGAAAGACATACTTGGATTATTCGGTATGACATAATAAAGCTTTAAAAATCCCAGATGTGTTGGTGTGATGGAGCAGAAAAGGTTTATTTGCTGTTTTCTGAGCCGCCATTAAGTCGAATTAGAGTTTCTAAGCCTACAGGATCAGATGTCAACTTCAGCTCCTTGTTCAGTTTGGTCTCAGAAGCGCTGCAGTGACTCTGAATACAGATGCTACCATAAAGGATCATTTGGCAAGATATGATTTTTTGGGGGTTTTTTTCACGCTGGTTGCACAGTTCGTGCCTCATTATCAGCGTGGATGTACGTCTTTCCATAGAAGAGAGAACCAAGACAACAGCGATTCTGAGAAGCATGCGACTGTTTCACATTTTTAATCAGCTTTAGCCCCAGATTTCTGCATCTTTCAGCAGTGGGTTTCTGGGCTGGATCAGGCGTGATTATGCATGAATCACCCAGTACTCCACAACAACTGCTGCCCAGCCAAACATTCCCATAAACTGGTCTTGTGTTATTGTCTGCTGTATGGAGAATTTAGACGACAGAGCTGGAGCCGAAAAGAAACAAACCGAGCAGTAATGTGGTAACTAGACTGTAGCAGGCATTAAACAACAGCACCGTTAAACTAAGGTCTGATAGTGAGAGAGGAAGCGCTGCACAACGACCTGGTTTAATCCAGTCCAGACATGATCCCCTTAAATGGAGTGCAAAATATAACGTGTGCGTCATTTCACGGCGTTTTGATGGGCTTATGTGTTGTCTTCCAGCCTCCCCCACCTGTTGCCAGACTACATCCAGGAGCAGCACAACCCTCCGCCTTTTAACTATTCGGACCCGGCGCTGCACTACATGACCCACTGCAGCCCCCGCCTCATCGACAACGTCACGCCCAGGCAGCGCCTCCGATAGCAGCACAGGAAGAGTTTATACGCCAAATAAAACCACTTTTTCTGCTTCTGTTTTCTAATGATGAGATGACTGATGCTTATTTATATTTTAACAAATAGGTAATTAAATCAAATTAAATCTTTCAAAGTTAATTGCTCCTAATCCACTGAACTGAGTGATGCCAAGTTTTTTTTTCTAGTTTTTTCTCCCCGGACAGCAGTTTACAGTCAGTCTGACCCAGCAGAAATCGACAATCTCTTGGCAGGAAATGTTGATGAAAGGAAAACCACTGCAGTGCTCTTCATCTTCCAGCAGCCTCTCCAGCATTAGCATTTCCCAGGATGCCAGAGTCAGAACTCATTGTGGTTCCTGTCCTCAGATCTAACCTCCTCGGCGTCACTCGAAGCCACTAAATTATAGTTTGCTGCAGTTTACCCGACTTTTATCACTATGACAGCGCTTCTTTCTATGAAGAGTAGATTTCACAGTCTGGAAATGACCCTTGGATTATTGCTCAGTGCTGGATTATGTCATTCAGTGTTGCAGCTAGCTGGCACGCCGCTTACAACCGTAAATATGTAAATAAAATCACTTTCTGCAACAAAAATGTGGGTTTTATTCCAAAAACAGACAAGAAAATGCTCTGAATGTGGTTTGCAGAATAACAGTGTCTTACTTAATCTGGTATCCAGAACAGTTTGACCTCTACAAGCACCGACCTGCCTGCTAATGTGTTACAGTAGCACTATGTAACTTTCTGAGCTTAAAAGTATGTTTTTGATGGGACAGAAACATACATGCTAGCACCTGGATATTAACACACCGGCTGTTTTTACTGCTCATCATGGCTGAGTCTTCGTCATAATCAGAGGAGCAGAATGACAGAAAGAGTGAGAGATAAAAAGACCGACTCTTACTGACTGAAGAGAGCTCAGAGCTGAGACAGGATGCGAGACGGACGCTAGATCAGCTGTCGCTACAGGATAATCTGCCAAAGTTCAGTAGTGCGGCTTTCATTTAATTTAATGTCTCATTTATTTAACCAGATAAAACCTGATCTGGCCAAGAAGGCTGGAAATATTTTAACTGAGAATAAAATAACAGAAATCTATTGTAGGAAAGTTTATTTGTAGCACATTTCATGTACATGACAAGTCAAGGTTTTTTAAATAAACAGAAACATTACTACCATCAAGAAGTATTAAAAACAAACTTTTAAAGGAAATCAAACTAAAAAAAGAAAAAGAAACCCTCAAAGAAGAACAGATAAAGTCATAATATCAGTTCTTTTTTTACCCTGATTTAAAACTGTAGACCTGCAGCTTTCTGATAGTTTGTTCCACATGTGAGAAGCGTAAAAACTGAAAGAAGCTTCTCCGTGTTTAGTCCTGAATCTGGAACTGAAAGTAGACCTTGATGACCTGACAGACTTGATTGGTTCATAACGAACCAGAAGTTTCTGAAGGGATTTCATACCAAACCAAACAGGTTCAGCAGCACGTTAGCTATTTTCACTTTAAAACCAACGTTCATAAAGCTACTTTCTCAGTATCAGTAAAAAATAATGGTTAAATACAGTATACTGTAAATCAACACTATGTCAGTCAAGCATGTTCCATATGTTGTAATTTCAAAGTTAAAAGAAGTATATACAGTAGTCCCTTTCTTTAACCCTTTGTCTTGTGCCTGTTTTGTAGGCCTCTGCTCAGAAAATGCATCAGCATAATAGAATAAAAACATTTCTGCAACCACAAGTTCTATTTAACTACCTTTGGAGTCATAATAAAAGGACATTTGCTAAGATGTGTATATATCAGCTTATGTGTGTTACAGGTGAAGACTGAATGAAGGTGGCACATAGCAGACATGACAAAAGATTCCAACCATTTTCAGTATGAATAGAAATGTCTGGAATGATGTAGCTGTGTCTCTGAACCTTTATCAGATAACAGAGAAATGTGGACATAACTTTCTACAAAGGTCATCTCTGATCGGAACACAGTTAGAGAGGTTTTTCGCAGACACTTCAGGCCTTTTACGGACAATTTGCTCTAAAAGTCTGCCTTTCGGGATGTTGCTACAAATTTAAAATATTGGTTGTTTTTTTTTGCTTTGTTTTTAAGCCAAAATCCACAATAATTACAAAAAAAACATTAGATATAATTTCAAAAATTTAGGGGGAGGGGGATTAATTATCAAGAGTGGTATTTTACATGAAAGCTCCTCTTGGGATAAAAAAAATTGCTTGACACAACACAGCAGCCAGACCATCATTCTGCTCGTTACAACGCTAGATAAGACAAAAAAAATGTTTAAAAATTTAACAGTACAGTGTGAAATGACTTCATGAAGCTATGTGATTCCTGGAGTTTCAACACTTGAGTAATTTAGTGGTTAAATGCAACTATCTTCAATTCTAGAAAAAAAAAAGTATGGGATGAATGATCCATTAACTGGACAAAAAAAGTGTAAACCAAATTAAACTATGTAAGTTGCAATGCTGATGAAAGTGTGAATAAATAATAACTCAGTTAAAGTTGTCTCGGTATCATATTTCATCGGCATGTGCAGGATTTTTTTATTTAATTTCAACTGGATTCCAGTAGTCCTGCAGTTTCCTCTCCAGCCACCAGGTGTCACAGCTGAGGCTCCCACACCAGGGAGATCAATCACATTTGTTTATGATAAATAGATTTATGCAGAAACCCAGCACACACACAAACACACACACGCAGAGCTTTGACTAGACCCCGGCTCTGCCGCCTTCATCTGAAGTGGCCGCAGCGTGTTGGTGCAGCCGCTGACCCCTGCAGAATGAGATCATCTCAGAGCGGCAGCCCTGCGGCTCCGGCCCCTGCCACTGCAGAGACACACCTGCCCAGTTCAAGGACGGCAGAGACGGGAAAACACTTTGCCCCCGCCGCGTTATTTATTGTGGTTACTCACTAAAGCATGCATTCATGCACACAAATAGCCCCGTATAGCCCCTGCTGTGGTCCTCCATTGCTCTAGTTTCACTTCCTGCAGGACTCACTGAGGGAGCAAACACCACAGGTCCGCACAGACGGATGCTACAGGAAACTTCTGGAAAGAGTAAAAGTCCACGGGAAGTGGATCCCCTCTCCACCTGGCAGACAAAGGTGCACAGTGAGGGTGAAATCGCCTCGGTGAGGAAGCTATGTGACGCCACATTTCATGAAGCTTCCAAGTAGCGCTGCCTGATGTCCTGACTGCGGGCTGCAGTGTTTGAACTCCAGCTTCACTCTGACTGCAGCAGACAGAATGGAGGCGAGCCAATAAGGGACAGAGCGGCGAGGAAGACGGACGGCGTTAGGAAGAGTTAGAGACAGGGACAGGAGAGGAGGAGAGCGAGGAGGCAAAGAGCAACGGTAGGGATTCTATCTGAATGCCAGTAAGTGGTTTTCTTGTCCTTCGGATCCCCTCAGATAAAACATCCAGACATGAGCAGGGTTTAAAACACCTGAAGAAGAAGTGGCAGGCCCAATAAAACAGAAACAGGTTGGGAGGATGAGCAATACGTGCATGCTTAACACTATATCCATTTCACCACAACATGATTGAAGTATGCAGGGACTTGCGGACCTGGCCAAATCCTCTTATCCGATTTAAAGCCATTAATCATTTCTGCCTCATGATGCAATTTTGGACTTCAAGTATTTTCTCAGTGACAGGTAGGCGAGAACACCAATGGGATTGGCTCGCCTGTAGATGGACCTTGTACAGCTAATGCCCTTATTGCAGGGCTGTAAAAGCGCTTCATCCTGGCTGGGATTGGTTTGCTGAGGGGTCATAAACTTTATCCATTGACTAGGCTAGACGTTTGGCCTCTGCATGCTTGGAAACGTTCCTAAATCTTATAGGAAACTGGTCAGATGTGGCTGAAACTCCATCGTACCTGAATGCAACCCTTCCCACTGCATATGTATGCACAGATACAGTTGATCAAACATGGGCCTGAAGCAAACAGGTGCAGGTCTGCTTGTGCACATTCAAGCCCTGTAAAAAGTCTTTTGACAGCAACAATGGCCGATCTCTGCCATGAAAAATGATCTGCTGGCTTGGCACCGAACCAGCTGGTGCATTGCAAATCCTCATTCATTAATAATGCCGTCCCCGTCGTTCAGTTACACAGGTAAACATCTTCTCATATTTGTCACCACCACTTAATCCCTCCAAGTCCTCAAATGCCACTCAGACACACAAATGAGCTTTTCTTTGTCTTTTGCTTGAAAGCTGCTTTATTTTAAGACACGCTTACACAATACGACCGCAGCCCCCATCCGTTGTTCACAACGTTAATATCTCACATGGTTTGTTCGCTTTTATTTACAGCCAGCCGTTTATGGGAGGGATGTTGTGCGACGTTAATGAAGACACAGGTTTCCGTAGAACTGAGCTGACCCATGACCTCTGACATGAAAGCTAACGTTTATAAATGCAGTCTGGGTTGGGCGCTACCTGATAAGGATGCATAATGTCAGGCAGTTATATATTCACAGAGGTAATTAAGGAAGGAAATACAGCAGCAGTAGGGTTTGCCCTGAGCAGTGGTTGGAGCATTTTGTGAATGTGAACACACAGATATGGATTAATCCTAGTAAAGACACATGATATGCCCATGCTAGACCTAACCCGAGCAGCTCTACTGTAACACATACTGTACTGCGTCTTACATCATGGAGATTGGTTTCAGCTGCTGTAGATTATTAAGTAATGTCTCCTGGGGTTTTGATATGACCCAGTTCATGTCAACCTTCAGATTTCGGGGCATGTTATCAACAAACAGAACGGCTGATCCTACATATTGAATGAAGGGCAACTTTAGAAAATTCTGCAGGGGGATTAAATAGACAGCTATTCTGATCTTGAAACATGACTCGACGTGACCCGTCGATAAAACCCAACCTCTCTGGAGGAAATTTGTTGAAGTAAACCATCTGTGTCTCATAATGATGTCTAAAATATGGATCTGTGATTTACAGGGTTTGTCCAGTTTTTATTAATAGAGAGGTCAAATATGAATTCACACACTTCCACATGCAGTCGTTTGCACGTGCTCCGGCTTATCTGGTTCTTGTGACAGATTTGCGCCGTCACCTGTAGCATTACATAATGTTTGCAGTGACAAAAAAGCCCCACAGTAGAAAAACAGATTTAAATGAAAAGAATCCAATATGTTCCAGATTAGTTAGGCTGGAGAAAAGCCTAGTATATTCTGAGAATGTCAGCAGATCACGTGGCACTGGCAGCATCACCTCTGAAAGGAAACCATGTAGTTGGAAGAGGGGAACCACTTTTACATCCCAGTTTCAGATATTAACCTTATAAAATTTCCACTGCTCTTGGTGCATTCATAAACAGCTGAGTAGTTCTTTGAATCCTCCTCTTGGCACATCTCTGTCTGGCCTCCACTTCCTTCTCAGTGTCTCCCATAGGTTCAGAGCCGAGACAGGTGGTCACTGGGAGACAGGAGAGCAGTCAGGCATAAGCAATCAGGATATCAGATACTCCCATCCACACAAGCAGTACAATTAGATGTGAGAATCCACAGCAATGCCTGCAACAGACCCAGTTACTTGTCACACATCCATGGTGCAAAAACTAATGCTCACACTCACACATGCAAGAGTTATCAGATATTTCAAACTATTACAAGGCAACTCATTAAACAGAACATTTAGAGTGAGGAAGACCTGCAGAGTAGCAATGGAGTTTTACTCAGGTCCCACACTGAGAGAAGCTCTGTCAGTCTTTCAGTTCTAAAATAGCCCGGGTGTTAATTTGCAAATAATAACAGGTGTAAAGCCATGAGAAATAAGAAAAATGTACAAAGCCAAACAAAAAGTGGGTAAGCAATATTCCTATTTCAAAGTAATAAACTAAGACCCCGGTAGCCCCTAATTACTTTTAAAAACTGTTGTTGTTGGGCCTGCCTGAAGATAATGCCCATATGTACACACTATGCAACAAGCTCGTCTGCTATGCCTGTGGCACTGACTAGGATGTCTATGGACAAGATGCAGCGGCAGCGCAGACTATGGGAGTGACGCATTGCAGGTACAAACACACCAATCAGAGAGCCCGATTTCCTTCGCTACGTTTTACGCCCCATCACAGAGTAGCAGAAAGTATTCATGCGCCGTTATGTAGACCACATACGATACGTGGCACTGTTTCAAATATCTACGTTAATACTGCCATAATAGCAGCGAATTTGAGTTTCCAATAGCTACTTGTTTAATTTGTGTGTATTTAACTCGTGGAGCGTTCATTTGAACTAATTTAGAAATTGAAGAGTAAGGAAGTTGGCGGAATGATATGAAAAAAGAGGAGGGGTTTAAGGATAGCCGTTAAAGGCGAGTCCAGTCGTCTATTTCTCAGTGTGTTCAGTTTTCAGTGCATATAAACGCGAAGCTTTGGGATATTTATCGTGCAGCGGCTAACTCAATATCGAAATGGTAAGAAAAATTGATTTGTATGTCATTTCTAGTTAAGTACTGTCGGTCGTCTTTAAGCCAATGGTGTATTTAAGTTCGTATTTAACGGCAGTTGAACATTACGTCAACGGCTGAGATGAAACAAACGTTAGTTGTACTGAAACTACTGCAGTGTTGGCTCAATGAATGACCGCTTAATAGTAGCTGGGTAGCGTTTATCAGGCGGACTGGGCTGGGCTTAGGGGTTTAAACCTAAATAAACGCTGTTAATACGAAACGTAACGTTGGCGTTTGTCAAGCTTCAGATAGTGTTGCTTGGGCGTTGCGTGCCCCATTAATGCAAGGTTTAAATGGAGGCTAAACATGTTTTTAATGAAGCGATGTTGCCAACGCGTGTGGATGGCTGCATTAGTCCCGAAGAATGGCCTCCTTACTCCGTCGTTGTGAGGAGGTTACACTGCGGAGTGCAACGTTGTTTCAGCGGGGCTGTAGCGAGCCGGCACATAACGGTTGCTAGCCAACCTTTAGCCCTCACCGGCTAACGTTTACCGCCAAATACCGCGCAGGATAATGTAGACCGTTGTAACGGCTGTGGGGTGGGGGTGCCCCCTCCCCGTCTGAATATATTCCACCTCCAGAAGAAATGAATGGGAGTTGCATAGGAAATTTAAAGTTGCACCGTGATTGGTCCTCAAAACTTTTTGAGCTGCACGAAGTGTGAATATGGTTTACATATTGTGCATATTGATGTAAACATTTTTTAGATGTGTTTTTCTTTCTTTTTTATAAAACATCTGCAGTCCTAGTAATTGCTTCCATTTTATGTATTTTCCAGGCTGATCAGCTTACAGAAGAGCAGATTGCTGGTAAGACATGGCTGCATTGATCTCCCTACTTCCTTCATATCCTGCAAAGTGGCCTGTATTATGGATCGTTGCATCCCGTGCAGTGGATTTACACTTTAGCCTTTTAAGGCAGTCCACAGGGCAGCCTGCTGGTCATAAAACGGGAATGAAAGAAACTGCTGTTTCTTGCCGTCTCTGGAGCACTGAAGGACTCCCTCAGAAAACTTTGCATTTTCATGGTTGGCCATGTAATAAATGATGTAATCTGGAGGGGCTGAGCCTTCTCAAGGTGTTGGCAGTCCTTTGCCCTGGGTGTGTAAGCACTGTGGAATAGTACAGGAACTGCAGTGGCATGTTGCTTTAGTTTTCACTATACCAAGATCACACATGGATGGTATAAATCATGGTCGTTTTTCCAGTGAATTACAGATTTTATACCCACACTCTTGGATTTCTGCATATTTGTATTGTTTGCTAATTTCTAATTATTAACATTTCTAATTTGTTAATCAGAATGGTTCAAGATTTCACAACTCTTACTTTCAGACTGTATTTAATTGATTTGTCCACCCTATCAGTTTGGTTAGGGTTGTGGTGGGCAACATTAATTTTTAGATCTGTCAAGAGTTCTTGGTGTCAGTGCAAGAATAACCCTCTCCACACGCACACGTGTTAACAAAAAGGGTGTTGTACTGTGTGTTTGACCCTGAAAATGGCAGGGCGGAGTGTAGTTTTATGACACTGACAAGCCGCTGCGTTCCACTACACTGCCCATTGGCCTCATCACACTTGATAGTGTGCCATTGTTGCTCATCCCTCACGGCTCCACCAAACTATGCAGGCTGCCATCTGTTGATGTGGCCTGACTCTACCCTGCTGCTCTGTCTTGTGGCTGCTGTCATTGTTTAACCAGAAACATATATAGTTGGAACACACAACAGTGGTGTGTTGGGATTTGGGCTGACTGCAGTTAATTTCATAAAGTCTCGTGCCCTCTGTGTATCACTCGTACCAGCTTTAGGTGTGGCAACCCGCTAAAGAAGCCTGTGTTATTTCTTTGTTCCCGTCAGAGTTCAAGGAGGCATTTTCACTCTTTGACAAGGATGGAGATGGTACCATCACTACCAAAGAACTGGGCACAGTCATGCGCTCTCTGGGTCAGAACCCCACAGAGGCAGAGCTGCAGGACATGATCAATGAAGTGGATGCTGATGGTAGGAACCTTATGGCTTGTGCAACCGATCTGTCAGCTGCACACAGTTTCTGTGCTGGATGTAAACCCAATGGTTTGGTCTTCAGGGAATGGAACAATAGACTTCCCTGAGTTCCTCACCATGATGGCCAGGAAGATGAAGGACACAGACAGCGAGGAGGAGATCAGGGAAGCATTCCGTGTCTTTGACAAGGTAAACGAGGCCTGTTCTCCAAACGGGTGCATATTCACGCTGTTTGGAAAGCGATGAGAAGCTGACTTTTATTTTTCCTCTTCCAGGATGGCAATGGGTACATTAGTGCTGCTGAGCTGCGTCACGTGATGACGAACCTCGGGGAGAAGTTGACTGATGAGGAGGTGGATGAGATGATCAGAGAAGCAGACATTGATGGAGACGGACAAGTCAACTATGAAGGTTTGTAGTTTGTTTTTGTTATGGTTTTATTTTTTTTGGTCACTTAAAGCAAAATTTTAAGCTGCAACTTTTATTTTTATTTTTCCTGCAGAGTTCGTACAAATGATGACGGCGAAGTGAAGGCCTTGTACAGATTTCGTATATAATTTGCCTTTTTTCTTTGTGTAATTTATCTGTAAAATCTTAATTGCCCCCATTTGTCCCTGCCCCTTCTGCTGTCCAAAGGAACTGCATGTAAACTGCATAGGCTCTTGTCCCCATGTCCCTTTCTTTTGCTGTCATGGTGTTTTTTGGAGTGACGGGATGGTCATACAACCAGATGCCCATGGAGGCCCCTGGGAGCCGGAGAACTTAGAATCTTCCTGTCAAGTGTGCTCGGGGCCCCTCCACGGCTGGTGACATTGGAAACCTGTCAGCTGGTTGTCACTTGGCAACACTGTTGGCATGGAAGCAATGTAGAGGAGTTGAAACTCTGCATGGACTATGGACAAAGTATATATGGAAATCTCAGCATTGCACTACTGCAAAAAAAATGACACGGGTGTATCTCCTTGGTACTCGTACAAACTCTTTTTGTATCTGCTGTTCTATATACCAGAAAATGACTAATCTTACATGCTTTTTAATGTTTTACTCACTACTTTTACTTTTTTCTTTTTCTTTCTTTCTTTTTAATGGCCTCTGGTCATGCCTCAGAATCCATTCCAAGTTGTATATTTGTTTTCCAATAAAATTTACAATCTACCCAGATTTGAAAATTGTCTTGTTTTCAGTTTAAATTGAGGATTGATTTTTGTATAATCTGTAATTCCCTTTTTGTATGAGGACAGGATGCACAAGTTTTGATAAAATCTTTTTTCTTGTTGCTTCAAAATCACAGTAAATCTTATCCATCTAAAAAAAAGAAAATGTCCCTGTTTAAATTCCAAAGCAGTGAGGAGCATCAGCCAATGCCTCCTAATGTTCTGAGCTCAGACCATCTCTGTATTAAAGCTGTAGGCTGAGTGGGATCAATGGCTTTACCTCTGACGTGTACGTGATGCTGCTCGACATCAGGCTAGCCTTGTTTCGTCCTGCTCCCGTACCGATGATGTAGGCCGTGTGTTGGCGCGGCAACACGTAGACGCTGACAGCCTCATGTCTTACTTGCCATTTGCTCCAATCGCAAGCTGCGGGTGGTTGAGTGTACATCTGAATGCTGTAAATAAAGGTGTACCTGTTTGGGATTTTTCTTTCTTTTCCTTGAGTTTGTTACAGTAGCTTGCAGAGATGCTGAGTTTGTTATTCTGAATGACAAAATAAAGCTATTGTGGACCTCTGCTCTGCTTCCTGTGTTTATCTACAACTATTTAACATGGTTGTACTGGTGTAATCGGACGGTTTATGGCTGCCTGGTGGAAGGATGGAATCTTCAGGTACGACCAGACGGATGCTTTAACAGCGAGGGCATCTAAAATTTAATTAATCCATCCAGGTAACATGACTGACATGCTAACAAACAGCTTTCCAGACTTTGCAGCCTTTTCCTTTTCAGGTGATGGGACAGAAGTCTTTCCTGCGCCTGATATTATCCCTCCCAGTTTTCCATAATGGGATAAAATACCTGAAGTTTGGGGTGGTTTGAAGGAATTCTTCAAGATTTGGGCTGTTTTAACGAGTCATTCCTTAAATGGGACCCTGAACAGGAGTATGGGTACTACTGGGAAAATTAGAATATGCTGGAAAAGCTGTTTATTCAGGCAATTTAACAAAAAGTAAAACCAATAAATTTAATGTAAGTACAGATTTTCTGAGGCCTGGTACCACATGTATTTACGATCTATTTTTTATTTGATTACAAGCAATATTTTAATATTCTGAGTTTTTCTTTAATTTGAGGTACTCTAAAGCTGCAAAATCTGGAAATGTAAAAGAAAATACATTGATTTGCATACTATTTGTCTATATGTACTTTTACTGCAATCATTGAAGTTAAGTTACTGAAAAGCAGCACTTTTTCAGAATTTTGTAATTTTCTGAGTAGTACCTGTAACTCAACTTCAAAGATTAAATGTACACATTTAGACAAATATTATAAAAATCAATATATTTCAGCTTTTATATGTTTATATTTTGCTGATTAGGATTTTCAGCTTCAGAAAACCTCAAATTGAAAAACTCAGAAAATCATAATATTGAGTAAAAGTAATAAAAAAATGCATTTCTAAATAAAATAATGTCAGGCCTCTGAAAGTAAAATCTTGCATCTGTACTTTGTACATAAAATGTATCGTTTTCACCTTTTATGAGTGAATTTCCTGATTAAAACAACTTTTCCAGCATGTTCTAATTTCCCAGTAGTACCTGTGTACAGCAGTGTGTAAGGTACGTGTCCCATTGTGTCTTACTCTGGACAAACAGTCTAAATTTAGCCCTGCACCAGGCCAGCGTGCTGAAAAATTCATCGGTGGCGGAGTCGCTGCTATAGTAACATTTCCAGTCTTAATGCTGGTCAGGTGTCACTGGATCTGCTGAGCAGATAGAGGAAACCAGTGAGTCCAGAGCAGGAAGCGGATGTATGAAAACCAAAGTCATCGCTCAAAGTTTGCGGCATGTCCAGATGTGGCAACAGGGGCGATAAGGTAAGGGTCCCAGTATGTGACGAACTGGGGATGATGGGCGCTGGAGATGCAGTCAGCTGGTGTTCTGGAGCGTTTTTGCTTTTATCTGCAGAATGATGACAGGCTGGACCTGTGTGGACGGGGCAGCTGGTGGCTGGGAACGCTGAAAGTAGGTGTCGTACTGCGGTGTTTTCACTGCTCTGCCCTCAAGCTCATGCAAGTTATCACATGGGAAAAGTGTTAAACGTCTGGTTTACCCTGAACAGACAAAATCTGACAAACTGACCCAAGTTTTAAATGTTTATATTAAAAACTGCTTTATTTTCTCTATGATATGAGGTAATTACAACACAGGAAACAACCCTGGTTTTAAATGTGTTATTCCATCACAGAGGCACTACTGTATGATCAGTTTTCTCTCTTTTTCTCACTGACGGTTTTTTGTTTCTTTTTTTTTCTTTTCGGAAGTGTCTATGCAATACTGAAAACAGAAGTAACGATCAGTGTTTCATAAAACTCAAATTGCTCATGATGTGTGGAAACCTCTTCAGGTTTCCATCATATAACTGTAGATAAATTACTATTTCACAACAAGTTGGAAAGTGAGCAATTCGGGACATTTATGCTTGAAAACGGCTATGAAATCCCGTCCTTGCAGTCATTACTCTCCTAGAATCCATCTCTGCTTGGAGAAACTGCATTAAACTTCCCTTATCTAACATAACTGTTGTCAATCAATAAATGGGGATCAGTCCGTGTGGAGGAGGACACGGCTGATGGTCACCTGCAGAGATTCCACTAATAAAAACTCACATTATTTGTTTTCAGTGAGAGTTTTAAATAATAAATCTGCAAATGAAGCCTAGCTTCAGTATTCTGTGTCACATGATTATTATAAGGCGTCACGGCGATGCTGCTACTGGTAGTGATGGTTTGTTGGATATTTTATTGGTTTCATGTAGGTTATTGTGCATTATGATTGATTATGTTTAACATATTATTATTACATGTTTTATTTGTCATTAAAATTGTGAATAATCTTATATTTATTTGTAATCAAATTATATAAAAAAAATATTTAACCCTTTCATGCATGAATTATGAAGAAACAGTTCCACATGTTTTTTGCATACAGTAATTAATTTACATGGACATACATTGATGCTTTTTCATTTCTTAATAATATTTTACATTTGATTTAATTAATGTATTTTTTTATTTTATTAAAAATCATTAATGAAATATGTTGTTTACATTTATACAATATGGAAATTTTAGAAAAATGTGGCTCTATCATTTTTATTTTCCTGTTTATCACAAAACAAAGTTTGGTTATTACAATGTATGTACATAGATAAATATTTATTCTACATTAAACTCACTGATGTCCCCTGAAGCAGCAAAATTACAAATTTCCCATCCCCACCCATGAATAAACTTTAAAACAGCTGCCAGATAGATGTCTACTGTAGGGACACTATACATGAAAGAGTTCATATTCAAACCTTATCCTTTAATAGGCAAAATGATTGGTATCAATGAAAAAGTACAATAACTTGATGGTTTCCTGTTGACATGAAAAATGTAGGAATCACCCTCCCGAGTAACTAATTCACATACAGCAGCATTTAGATGCAACCCTTCTCCACCTGAATCAAATGAGTGGCTCATTTTTAGGCTTCTGCAGAGCTGAATGACAAGCTGAGGTAATTCAGATATTTGATTCAGGTTGCATCTAAACGTTGCAGGATAGTTAAATGTGCATTAAATCTGGACTTCATAAATACCATAAAATACCATATAACCTGTTCTCTTTATGACAGTGTTGCGCCCTCTGCTCCGACAGTTTGGGAGAGGTACGTGGAATTTCTATGGGTTAAAATGAAGAGGGAGAGCAGCGGGCGTCTTCACTCCATTTTGCTTTACATAGCGTTTATACTTTTTGTACCATATTGAAAATACCTTTTAACCTGTCACAACAGCACCCATGAGACATAAATATAAGTGAAGACAAGCTGTCACTGCTACTTTTGCCTTGTCTCTGCCAAAAACAAATGCACTTAAAAAACGTTTCTTTATCAAGCTATTTCGTATTGGAACATGTTGCCTCCAGAAATGATGACGATAAGTAATCATGCTGTGCTCGAAACAAGCTTAAGGAGGTTTGTAGTTAATAATGAAATGGATTCGAGGCTGCAAGGTTTTAGGTTACGTTTTAACCTGCTGTGCATCCAGTGATGACATGTTAATGACTCTTTCTCTTTTAATTTCTGTATGTAGGATGTATTTTTATTGTATGTTTTTAAATTTGGACCGCAGGAAAAAAGCTGGTTTCCATGGCAACAAGCTAATTTTTTAAAGTATTGGAGTATTAAATGTAAAATAGTAACTCTCGAGGACCGGACTTGGGGCACCCAATTTTGCCAGACTGGGCTGGTTTTGGTACACATTGAGCCAGAATAACAGCACTCAGTTGGTGAATAAAATTTGGCCTGATTTCTCAACATTTGGCTGTTTTTATAAAATATTCTTGAGAAATTATTAACAAAATAGTTGCTATTATGTGACAAAAATGAAAAACATCCACGCCTGGAACTTCTATCATAAGTTCATCTGTTTTGAAATGGAGAGAATCTGTTGAACTTGACTTGATGAATCTGTGATACTGTTTTGGTTAACCAGTACAAGTTTAAAAGTTTAACCAAGCTGAGCTTTGTTGGCCTGATGGCCTTTCTTCTACCTGGCTTTCTCTGACTGTAAAAAGTTGTTCATGTTCAGCGATCCTGAGTTTAAGAGAAGGACACTGATATAGCCGATATAGCCTCCTGCACACAGGTAAGATCACTCTATTGATCCATTAGGAGTTTATGAAGCTGTGACTCAATAGTTGTAGCTGATTCCAGGGCGGAGCTAGACGTTTGTCATGATCAGGGGCTAAGCCCATAAAAATAGTTTATCATTACAAGGTTATTCAGTTCACCATGAAAATAATAAATGATTTAATCTACTGTTGTGGTCACATTCAATATTTGCTTTTACCTACCTAGTTTAACCTGGTAACCAGTGTTAGAGGCAACATTTCCAGCAGTACTTAAAAATTAACCTCAAATCTTTTAAGTTTAATTCCAGAAATTTAAGGACATGTTTTTTGGTCCCACAGATTGACAACTCAGTTAATTCTCATCCTTGCTCGAGATTCACCGACCCAAACCAGCTGCTTCAATCTGACCCATTAAAATACTCAGATATTAGCTTCATTCTGTTACTTGGAATACTAACATCACCAAAAGTAATACAAATAAATCAACTTAGAGACAAACATACCCATCTGATACACTGTTACTGATCTAACTGCAGGTAGCTGCTGATTGCCTGTATTTCTTTTCAAAGGACCTGATTTCCATGGTTGGCAAGAAACACAACTGTTTGTGTGTGCATATATGTGCATATATACAGTATATATAATTTGCTGACCTTAAAGGAACTATACCTGATATTATTTTAATCTTTCTAAGAAAAATGGTTTTCTATGTGGTATAGTATGTGGTAAAAGTGGTAATTTCATTACAATTAATGACTCATTGATTGCGCA